>JAECUM010038819.1:0-23023 GCA_016617855.1 Megalonaias nervosa | reverse complement strand
GGGATTTAATTCACAATACTGTAAGTTCTTTTTAAATTTTCATTTTGTTTTCTAGGGAATTAAATGAATTCTTGAATTTATAAAAAAGCAAAACTTGTTGGTTTTCACTCTTTCCTGTTATAAAACTGTTGGAATTGGAAAGCTGTTTCTGTGTTGATGATTGCACTTCACGCACTTTTAACTTTATTTTATCTGCCTTCTTTTCAATGTTGCAAAAGAAAAGGAAAATATGGCTTTATTACAATGGTCCAAAGACATCATGAACTAGTTTTGGTTTTCATGCAAGACTGCTAGCAGCTGTGAACAATTTATGGTGAGACTTATGTCCTTGTATTTGAAACAGATATATGTAAACGTTTTTTACTGTACAATATTCTTGTGTGAAATCAAAGTTAGAGTGTATAATCCGCATCTTCTGATTTCTTTTAATATATATTTTATCCATATATATATATATATATATATATATATATATATATATATATATATATATCTATCTATATATATATATATATATATATATATATATATATATATATATATATATATATATATATATATATATATATATACATCACAGAATCGTGTAGGTATGTAGTCTATTAAAAGTAATTCATTTGAAATATCAGAGTAATATGGAAATATTGAAGGAACATTGATCCTAGCAAAACTACAATCCTGTTACATGAACTATTAGCCAAATCTACAATGTAGCTTTCCCTTGATGATATAAATCAAGTTGTCTTATAATCTATCAATATGGGGTCACCATGACAAAAGAGACCAGCTTTAGGTGCTATAAATATTGATTGTGGCATTCTTTCAGAGTATCTGGAGGAGTCTACTGCATCACATCACAAATACACATGTGTGGATCCTCTCACATGGCCAAGACATTAATAAATGCCTACATGAACCATTGTTGGAGAATGAAGAGCAGACAAAACCTTGGCTTGATCCCAAGAAGGAAGCCAAAGTGCTGAAAACCTTGGCACAGGTGCTCTTGGACCAAAGGTTCCTAAACAAAGTGGGGTATTACTTAAATTTCAGGTATGCCATTTCAGGATTGCAACAATTGCATGGTATATAAAAGAAAAATGGCAAGACCACTTTAAATGTGTTTATTGTCAACTTAAGAATAATTTACTGTATATATTTACCATCTGAAGATCTGAATAAGTTAGCATTCATAAAGATGTGTGTACATGATACATGTACAGTGACTCTCCTTCTCAAGTCTTTGTTAAGTCCAAGTATAATACATGCATATCAGGTATAAACAATTCCATGACATTCTGTATCAATAAACACTTCAGTAAAGATTTTATGTATGCAAAATTTACCAACAGTAATGATTATTTAATAATTGTATTAATCTGCTAGCAGATTACAAATGACACATGTTACAAGATACATATTTTTGATAATTGCAGTTTTTCATCAGCACATCCTGATGTACTGTGCCAAGAGATATTCATACACCCCACCTGTATAAAGGATTAGGAAGGAGCTAGCTGCTTTGGATCACAGTGGCAGAAGTGTAATGAGAAACAAAGAAAGGAAGATAGTGTTAGTTTGCTTCGCTAAAGGAAATTCGAAATAATTTTATGTATTGATTGTACGTTATGATCCCTGCTTGGACATCAAGCCAGTGGAATATTATTCACATGTACAAGGCATGAAAACTTTGTTTTAGATACAAGTCATTTTGCAAAAATTGGCACACATTTTATATATTTGTGGTAAGGAATCTTTCTATTTTCATGCATACTGATCTTGTAAATAGTATTGTTATCATTCTAGTGGATATTTATTTTGAATTGAGCAATGCAAGTCTAATAATTAGATCCAATGATATGTATATCACTTTCCCAGGGGTCTGACACACTTTATTAAGGATATATGGGGTTCATGGAATTTCTTCAGGAGGTTTGGGGAAGATGCTGTCATGATGATGATTACTAGCTAATACCTGTTCATGAAAATGTTGCCTTCTGAAGGAATGGGCAGAAATGCATCCTGTCTCAAATAGTACTTTGTAGATAGAACAAATAACAAAAACAACCCCTTGAACAACTCCTCCTTGGGAACTGGTCATGAGGCTCTAATATTGGTTGAAAAGTTAATATGGGTTAGCATGGGGATGCTTGTCACACAAGTTAAGAAAATAAAATTTTCTTTAAAACAGGTTTCAACGATGTTACAACAAAAAAGCGGCAGATGGTCCATCTACCCTTGCAAGGAAAAGAAAACATATTCCCACATCAGGGACCTTATACAGAAAGCCATCATCTGTTGACTTGAGAGCAGGATTTGAGGAGGAGAAGAGAACTAAAGGAAGATGATCCCAGGAGAATGTGTAGAAACCTGGCGCCTCAAGAACCACCATCAACTCTAGTTTTGATGAAGAAGAAGATCTCTCGATTTTAGTTATGTAAAATATGAAGCAGTGTCTAATATACGGAGGTGTCTGCTAAGACAGGTTGCACTTTTATATAATATCCTGTAAATATCAGTAGCTGAAAACAATGTACAATGCTGTATCTGCAATTGCTGAAAACCTTTTACATTAATTATTTATGACCTTCTTGCCTACATTGTTTATAGGCAGAAATAGACTGGTGGGAAAAAAATCTGAATGAAAACATTATTGTTTGATGCAATATTATGTGCAGTTACAACAAAACAAAGAATGATGTCAACTGTATTCATTTTATATACAAATTCGTACATGCAAGAAAGTGTTTAAGTTCATGCATGCCTAGAGGGGATGAAGCCAGTGTATTCTCCAAAATCTCCGGATATTTGTCACGTATCTGCCAGAAGCAGCATGAGGGAATTACACGTCTCTGTCCAGATCCCAGTTTTCCTTGCTGCCGTAATATAAACTGTCTATAAGCAGCATGTCTGTTGGTGCTCATCAAGGCAACTGCAGCCTCATCAAGGATTAGAACTTGAAAATCCTGAAAAATTATTCCAATTTCGAATATGCTATTTCTAAAATGTAAAACAATATATTTTAAAAAATAATAGGAACATGCACTTATTCAAATTTTATTCATCTTCCATCAGCAAATTCCACTGTAAAATAAACATGGATCAAAACTGCACACGGTTTTTATTTTGACATGAGCACTGAGGGTTCCATCACAACTAGAACTGATATTAAGTGTAGTTTGTGTTAAGATGGACAACTGAAAGATTTTGGGGAGCATTTCTAGAAGTCAGAGACTCCTGCATTGGGAGCAAAATAGGAATGGCTGATTGCAGATGAAGATAATATTTACACAAGAATTTTATTCTTGTATCATCATCAGCTTATATTTGTTTAGCATAGTGAGGTACCTACACTGAAACCAGGTAATGAAAAGAATATACTCTATGAGGATCAATTGTAAAAATAAAGTCATTATCATTTGCATATGTATGCATGTCTGTTTTTGGACGGCTTACAATTTTAAAATTCATTCACAGTGGTTGCAAAGAAATAATCTAAGCATATGTCTGGTAAGCAGTCTCGCTAAAAGTCTTGAATATTGTACGAGTAACTTCCAAAGTTTTAATTCTGTGTGTAAATGGATGCAGTAATTTGATTTTATTGGTACAAAGTGCAAGTTACACATTCATATGTAGCCAGTACACATAGCATATATACAAAGAGGTTTTCTGTAATGTAGCCCATATACCTGTTAAGTTATTCATACCTTTTGTGATATATATTTTGTACATAAAATTTGTAAGCTTTGACAATAAAGGAATACGTAAAAGTTATTGAAACAATTGAAGAAGTTTCAAAATTGCCATTGCATCAAGTAAAATTTTTATTACAGAAATCATTTGCAGTAGTCACCAATTGAGAGGTGGAAAAATTTAATGCCAGGCAGACTGGGGAATTAAAATTCTTATTCAAAATGTTAGATCAGATTTCTGTTTCTTGCAAGCCTTCATGTCAGTCTAAATTCTGGACAAATAAAACATTTTATGGTTCTTAAGTCCTTATGTTTATCAGAAATACACCTTAAGGGATGCATCATATTTAAAACAGAAGAATAATAGTGTAGTCATTATTTTACAAGACTGAAATGGATATAATAATTTTGTACAGGTCTAATTTTGTAAAACTGCAATCTAGTCAGGTCTAATTGCTGAACTCTAAAGTAAGATCACATAGACTTTTTGTTACCAATTTGTATTTTTTTAAAATAAATATTATAAATTTATTACTTAAATTGGAAAAGGGCAAGTCGACCTTAACAGTATTAAATATTTGTATACCACTAGTGTAGATCACTTCTACCTATATATGAAATGTTTTAGCTAGTTTATATTTTGATTGCCACAGGAATTTAAAATGGTACCACAAGCATTTATTTACATCACTCTATGTATTTTGCTACATATGGTTGCTTGAACTCCTAAACCAATAGCCTTATATCATTAAGTACATTGACGGACAAAGACAAAATAAATAATAATAATAATAATAATAATAATAATAATAATAATAATAATAATAATAATGACTATATTTAAAAAGGGTAACACAATTAGCTGAAGAACTAATTTACCTTGAATCCCTCATACAAAGGAATTTATTTTATCTGCGTCTCTGAAGCCACTGGATATATTGGGTTTGGAAGAAAGAAATAGAGTTGGTATTTTTAATGTCAACTAGAAAACTATTCCAGGCAAAGTTCCCAAGTATTAGAAACTTGTTTTTAATAATTCCTTATTTGGTTCGGGAATTTTATTGTTATGTATATTTAAGTTATTTATTTATTTGTTAGTTTTAATTTTTTTAAATTCTATTACATGCTATTGTAATGTAACATTGAGTTCAGTTCTGTTTGACCTGATATTTTTTTATTTTTTATTTCATTAACGTAAACAACTAACATTGTATCTAGTTCTTGACCTCGTTCCAAAATCAGAGACAGTTTTGGTAAAAAACGTTTTTAAACTTTTTTTAATAATCTTTCTCATAGTAAGAATTGTTAAGTTGAATCAAGGTCATACCTGGATTACGTGACGGGTGGCATGTATCTATTGTTACAAACTTCTATTTTTTCCAGAACAACGAACTTTTGACCCTCATCCGGGAATCTGTTTTTGCGTGTTAGTTAGCGTATAACTGTTGTTTTTGATAGAAGTTTGTCAGTTGGGCTCCAAACAATTGACACGTTAAGTTGTTATTATGTTGTGACCAGTTTGGGTTGAATTTTTATTTTTTTCCAAATTATTGAATTCAAGCGATTTTTTTCCCTGGAAATACATAAGTGCTCCTATAAAATTCTTGGATAAAGACATTTATTGGAAGTTATACTGAATTCAAAACTGGAATAATATTTTCTATGATTCAGCAAAGGACTGTTGACACAAGAGCACTTCGCTGACCACAACATACGTCATTGCCTTCCATTTTGGATTTCATCGGGACTCGAACTCAGTTTCATTCAGGACTTTTTATTACTAGGAGTTCAATTTTTTTAATTCTTGGATTATTTTTGGATTTGATTCGTAAAACCATAAATTCTTTTTTCTTACGTTTTCACTTTGTATTCTAGGGAAATACATTATTTATTAAATTTTACAAAGCTTGTCTTCACTCTTTTCTGTTACTTATTTCAAGCGCATAGACTAGTAACATTTATACTGTTTGGTAGACATGACTCGCAGGTGGGGAGTATTACCAGGTAGCCTATACTGGAATAGTGATTGTAAATATTCAGTGTCACTATTATTGGGTATCATTTACAATAATTTGGCTTTTCTCAGCCGGATTCGGTTTTTAATAGGTAATATTTTTAACTTACCAGCTCTATTTTCCTTGCTTTATTTCTGGATTGATATTAGCCTGAATGCTGTTGTTTGAAGATGTGCTAGCTTTGCTATGTTTTTATCATTTGAATTACCCCACACTGTATTACAGTAGTCTAAATAGGGTTGTATGTAACTGTTATAAAATAGTTTTCTGCACCTTTCAGGGAGAAAATGTCTTATCATACTGAGAAGCCATAAACTTGAATTAACCTTTTTCACTAATGTGTTTGATATGTTCAGTCCATGATAGGTTATTATCTGCCAAAATGCCAAATTGTCTATCATGACAGACCATCTGCAAATGTTTAATGCTTCCATGTCAGACATAGTTCATCACTATCAAGATTTGTTCTTTTTTGCCGCGTTGAGATAAGCAATATTTTAGTTTTACTAGTATTTACCACCATGCCATTGCATGTGCACCAGTTGTCAGTTTGTTTAGGGCATTCTGTAAAGAAATTTCTAGTTCATGCTTTGTGTTTTGGATGTCATCTGCATAGAGATCTGTAGATAAAATTGAGTCTCTTACTAAAAAGTGGTAGGTCATTAATAAATAATATAAATAGTAATGGACCTAGAATTGAACCTTGTAGTACTCCATATCTAATTGTTCCAAGTTTAGACAGAACATTATTTATATAAGCATATTGTGTTCTCTCACTTAAGTATGAAGTAAACCATCTAAGTTTGATTTCTTCACATTGATAAATGTTAAGTTTCTTCAAAAGGATTTCATGATTCACCATATCAAAAACTTTCCTGAAACTACAAATACAGATCGTATTATTCGACCTTAATCAAGTGCTTGATGCCATTTATCAGTTAGAGAGATCAAAGCAGTCTCACAGGAATGTTTCTGTCTAAAGCCAGATTGATTAGGGTGTAACAGCAAGTGTTTAGTTAAATATGACATGAATGAGTCACGGACATGTTTTTCAATCAATTCTGACAAGTTTGGTAGTATTGAAATTTGCTGGTAGTTATTAACAACATTTTTAGAACAAGATGTGTGCATAGGCATTACTTTTGCAGTTTTCCATATTTTGGGGACAGATGAGTTTGCAATACTTAAATTGATTATGAATGTTATGCTGTCTGAAACAGCTGAGGCAGAATTTTTAATGAGTGGTGGACCAATCTGATCAAGTCCAGTAGCTTTCTTGGTATCAAGTTTACTGAGACATTTTTAACAAAGTTTTTTGATACTGGTGGGATAGAGAAACATACCTCCTTAGGGATTTTGCTGCTGCAGAACTTTTACAGCTCATTAAAGTTCTTTTCTATCACTGGTTCATTTAACTTAGTGGTAATGTTGGTTAAAAAATCATTAAAAACATTTACAATGTCAGTGTCATCAGTGACTATGGTGTCATTTACCAGAAGTGAGTGAAGTTTATTTGTCTGATCTTTGTGTGTTCCCCCATTAACTTCACTGAAGACATTCCAAATGGAGTTTGTGTTGCTCTTTTGTTTTCAAGCATCGATTGACAATAAGGTTTGTTTTAGCTTTTTTAATCATACTTGTTATTTTTATTTCTCCATACGTTATATTGTGCATGGTTTCCCATAGCCCTCAATTCGTCTCGTGTCTTCATAGCATTCAGGATTTCTGCAGTAAGCCAGTTAGGTTGGATTTCATACTTTACTCATGTACTTTCAGTAGTGCATGCTTAGAGACTACATCCATAAATAAGTCAGTCCACACCCTCAGAGCTTCATTTGTGTCATCAAAATTTTGGTTTATATTCCATGGCACTTTATATAGGTCATTGAGAAATTGTTCTTTACAAATATTTTGGAACGAGCTGTAAGTGATAGTTTTGTGTATTTTTCCTATTTCTCTTGCATTTAACCTTTCTTGTAATAAAAAGAAGGATAGTGGTCACTAAGACCAACATTTGGTACATTAACACAAGCCACATTGTCTGGTAGGTTGGTATAAATGTGACCAATAAGAGTGTCCATTTACCAGCTTGACTAGGCCTAATTATTCAATAAATTCCATCCAGTTGTTCCTTATTTGAGTACTGAGTAGGTTCTTATTTACATCGCCAAGTATATGTGTTTCTTTCTCCTGTGCAGAGCATTTTCTATCTGTTTCACAAAGTTATGATTCCAAATTGCTTTGGAGGAAGGTGCCTATAAATGAAACCAACTAGGAATGATTTTGCATTATTTTGAGACATTTCCACCCAAATACTCTCAATTTCATTTGACTCCAAGTCAGGTCGCCTTTCTGCATTTACATCTTCCCTAATATATACAACAAGACCTCCCCTTGCTGTCTCTCTGTCCCTGCATAATGGTTTATTGTAGCCTTGACAGTGAAATAGATTATCATTGTGGTTAGCATTTAATTCGGTTTCAGTGAGTCCTAAAACATGTATATTATTTTCCTTGGAAGACAACATTAACTTAATCTGGTCTATTTTTCACTCTATATCCTGTGCATTTAAGTGACCTATGTTAAAACCTTTTGCATTTAGTTTCATATCAATTACATGTATGTCATCATGCAATGGGGTACTCACTGAGATTGTCTCCAAAATACTTTTATCATTTTGGTATTATATAAGGTGGCCATATAAATGAGGTGGCCTCTGTATTTTCTATGGTATCTGTGCATGGGTCTTCCTTTATCAAATGATATTGGGGTGGGGTGGTGAGTAGCAATAAAAAGGAAAGCAATTTAAACATACATTGTTTGGTAAAATAAATAATCCTACAAGCATGCATTTTCTAAACTGTACAAAACACTACTGACTAGCAGATATTAGAGTCTTTGCCAAGTACCAAACATTTTTCAATACATATCAATACGTGTTTTGCAAGATATAAATAAACAATTATCCTCTTTCTTTTCTGCCTTGTTTGAACTATGTGTAGAGCTTGGTCAGCTCTGTTTTCAGGCTGCACAACATGTTTCCCCCCTCTGGTTTATGCTCCACGTCTCGTGATTCCTCTCCGCTCCCTCTTATAGGTCGCTCTGGACTTGAGCTTGAAAGTGAGCTGATTTCAGTCTGGGTAATAACAAAGTTTCTACATTTGAGTTTATCATTCGGTGTGTATCTTCTCTATTACACATTATAATTGCTACTTGTGGTCCAGTTGTCTCTCTAATGAATTTTGATATGTAAAAGTATTTCATAATTTGACAACTAATGAATTGATGATTACTTATCAAACTTATAGGAATATAGTGCTAATTGAGAATCAGAAATTAATACATGCAAGGTTGTGATTTGATGGAAGTTTTCTGGACTGGATCAGGTCAAGTGTATGTGTGTTGGGGTGGGTGGGTCCAAAATTTAAAAAGGGCCCCTACTTTCCTCGAATCGGCACCAAAGCAAAGTCTATGTGTCTATTTACTCAGTGTGCATAATACCGAATACACATGCGCAAGAATAAAACGGTGGTCAAACTTCAAGTGACAAGTGACTGTATGTTTGCGTGTGTGTGTGTACTTTTGTATGATCTGTCCCTAAGTTTTGGACCTGGATTCCATACTCCAGCCGCAGATTTTAATAAAACTCTTATTGAAAACTTTGTGTATATAAAGTATTAACTAGGAGAAACAGAACATGAATTCTTTTACGCTTTGTTTGAAACGCCAGGAAGACGAGTGTTAGGAGTCCACTGGTGACAATCTGGTTAGAATTTATAAATTGATTAATGAAATTACTTAATTTTGAGCATTTTTAAATATCCTAGATGCTTTCCTTTATAAAATTGAGCGGGGGGGGGGACGTGAGGGAGTGCGAATACTAAACAAGAAATCGAGTGGCTGTGGGTTTTGGCAATCTGTACAAAGCACGTCTATTTAAATCATTCTCGTACCACACAAAAAAAAAAACAAAAAACAAAAAAACCCCCAAACTATTTAAATATAACTATAAAAGTAGTTCTACATAAATTTCAATGTTTCCTCTCTAAATTAAAATTAGAAAAGAAAAGGATAAGGAGAAAAGTACGAGATCAGAAGAAGATCGTACTCACCGTTATTGACATTTAGCGCGGTCTCGTAGCGTGCTTGTGTTTTACGTCATCAACTTCAGTGTTTACAATTTGGCATATAATTATGCAAATTTCGGTCATCGGAATAATGTATGTTATTCGTTCGGGATCTGCCGATCACTGCCGAGCGGGATTTCAATATGGAGATGATAGATTAGTTACTCTACGACGAAAATTTCAGAGAGCTCGTATTTCATAATGAGAACCTCTACGTACTTGATATTACCCCAGAACTGCCTTTTAAATAGTATTTAATCAGTTGATATACATAAATGTCCCAACATTTTTGTGAGAAAATTCACCCTCAGCTGCACTATTGTGCCTTTAAGGAGAAATCTCCGACCTTGCTTTGCAAACCCCTACCTTTTAACGATCCTGAACCTGATATCAAATCTTGGTAATGCTACGCACACGTAGTAGTGGAGAACTATCACCTTTCCCTATACATTTAGGATTTCGTTTCTTTCACGGTCACTTGACTCTTTTCACATTTGGGCCGTTGCACCACTGGCAAAGCATGCGGATGCGGATTAATGCCGGTCTGGTTTTAGAATTGCATTGGGTATTTTAATGAAAGTATATCTTTGTAATTAGAAGTTTATATAAAAAATAATATTATTACGTTGGTGTAATTATTTTGTTAATGTTAACATCTATCATTCGTAGAATTAAAAATAAGAAATGAGTGGAAACTAATGAAAGATTTATCACGTGTTCTCCTTTGATTTCTGTCTGTTAACCTTTACACCGTTCTAAACACAACCCCAATTGAATATTGGATTGCATAATATTTATTTATAAAATGTGAATATTACCAACACATTTTTGTATGCATGTTCTCTTAATATTAGACACAAGAATGAAACCGTCAAATCATACATTTCACGTTTATTTTGTGAAGGACGAGGATTTATAGCATGGCAATTTTACCAGCTCACACTTTCTAATATAATGAATTTTTCTTTGATCTACACATCCAACGTCCTGTGTATATCTGATCTAAACATCCAAATTCCTGTGTACATCTGATCTACACATCCAAAGTCCTGTGTACATCTGATCTACACATCTAAAGTCCTGTGTATATCATAAGATGGCGCCACGTGGTTTGTGTTGATCGTTTGAACGTTAATATGAATACATACATTTTTTTTACATCGATCAGTTGCTTAAGCAAATCTTAAAGCGAAAGATTGACCCGTTACCTCTGTGAATGTGAGGTTCAATACACCTTCCCATTTGTGAATATGATGTACTGTACACTCTTCCTTCCTGTGAATGCGATGTCCTATGTACTATCTCTTTCTGTAAATATGAGGTCCTATACCCTCCCCCTTTCTAGAAAAATCTCCAGTTTTATTTGCACATGATAGAGTTTAATATAATTATACGGGAGGAGAAGACTATTAAGAAAAGATGCACATTTTCTTTTAATTTTTAATGCAAGTGCGTCTAATAATAGAACGTATATGATCTTATAATCGAACATTGCACTCTTCAGCTTGTATGAAGAAGTGAATCCTAGAGGCACATACTATAAACATTAGTCATTGACAATCTCCTAAATAATATGTACTTACTAAGTTCAGTATCAACATTATAAGATATTAGATATCGTCTTCATCTTGGGGCATATTTATTTGTAAAAAACACCTTTGTGTTTTGTGCTGATATATATATATATATATATATATATATATATATATATATATATATATATAATAGTAGTTGGTTGAAAACGTCCTCTGTCATTTTTAAGGCATTGACAAAGGGGTGTGGGTCTGGTATATGGTCCCTTCAGTCATCGCCGTTACCGAACAAATGCAAGACATGAATCCCGTGAAACACTTAGCAATGACTTTGAAAGCGCAGAATGTTTAATCATGCAGCTAGACAATGATCATCATGCAGCTAGACAATGATATACATAATCAAGATAGTTATTTGATGGTCTGTGATGCTCAGAGCCATAGATAACAACGAATTAAATAACAACAAAGACAAACAATTCTCATCGCCTCTGCGTGAAATGAGCAACATATTTTGTTTTATGATTCCTGCGAGAGATCTAAAGCTTCGCTCTTTTGCAAGCCTGAATTAGTAATTCACTGGTCTCCAATAAAGTCTTTCAGTAGTTTCGATAGTTATATTAGATGTCATTTTCTCCATAGCAACTGATAATGTTTTCTGATGTTTTCAGTTTTCCTTTTAACTGTATGGTGTTTAATCTCAATACGAAAGCTATTTTTCAACGTTTATGTTCGTAATTTTACAAAACAAGATATGTGGACGGTTTGAATATCGTTACACATTTTGTTACCCGTATATCTTATGTACATAAAGGTTTAAAATAAAGATGTTTCAGGGAAATAATCACTCGAGTCCACTCCGAAAACAGGTGTTCTATGCACGTAATCGTTCTTGTAAGTTTTGGAAAAAAAGTATCTCATGTGCATCCAGCATGCACAGGACGTGCATACAACAGTGCACATCCAAGATGCATATATCGTGCACATAACTGTGCGCATCCAGCATACAGATGGTATGACTTTTGTAATTGTTTATTCGTTTTCTACAGTAAGTACAAATCTTGCACCTCAAGACGTAAGTGCTATTTTCACTGGCACATATTAACCTTTGATTTAACTCATGTTGATGAACTCCTAACAGAATTCATCCAATGTATTTGCTTACAGATTAGACAACGTTTGTCTTTACATCCAAATGTTCCTGCCTTGATATGACTTCTTTTTGGCACGCACAAGGTGGTCGTTCAAGTCTTGTACTCGACGGCAAGCGACCAGACAGGGTTGTTTGAAGACTTGTTGACGGCGTACACAGGAATCAATAGTGTGAACATGTCTCGGGACAGTTTTTCCTATGTGTGTGGCATCTGGTTTGTACGCTGTGAATAATGGGGCACAGTTATTGAGTTACTTTGTATATGAATACATGACCTCAGTCAATTATCTTAGACCTTTTTTTTATAGTAGAGTGCATGGTTTTTGTTCTTGTATTTACTTCTTGACTTCCACAAGTCTTTTATTGAGCGTTTCCTCGTTTGAGCATATACGCCTTTCGCGAACACGTTGGCCGAACAGAAAATTATGACTGTATGTTTTTGATGACCGATGGTACGTAAAAGGTATTGATAGCAGTCTATCGGTTTGCAGTACAAGTCAGTTTCGTTGCTTCTGTCCTGTAATATGGATTGTTAATCCAGTAATATGTTTAACTTGTCTGAAGATTCCAGCTTCAGTTTGATATAGGATGAACATTATTTGCAAATCAAAACACAGTTTGGAGATGCAATCCATTATTATCAATAAACCAGTACTAGGTAAACAGTTTGTGGTATGCTTAATTCAGAAAATGTTGCTATAGTCTAATGGTGGTTATCGGTATATTCACTGACGGAAATATAATGCTGGTCATAAAACACAAAAATATTTATCTCTAACACATGGTTCAGAAGCTTGAGAACTTATTCTCTTCGTCGTGAAGGGTCTGGACACCTGTACCAACTTTGTGGCGAAGGATTGGGGCGACTATCACCAGCTTTATTTTGTAAGCTTGTATGTCTTCATCATGTGGTATGTTTATAGTGTGTGTGTGTGTGTGTGTGTGTGTGTGTATGTGTGTGTGTGTGATTTTGGATTTTTAACGTAGCTTTAACAATGTTTCAGTCATATCGCTACGATGTCTGCAGTGTGGCAGTTTACAGTGATGTCTAGCACTGGGGCATCATGCCGCAGACATGTAGCATGATGTCCCACCCAGTCACATTATCCTGACACCAGGCCGACCAGTCCTAACACTAACCTCTTAATGCTGAGCGCCAAGCGAGGCAGCTGTTAGTATCATTTCTATAAGTCTTTGGTATGACTCGGCCGGGGATCGAACCCACGACCTCCCGCATCCGAGACAGACGCTCTAACCACTAGGCCACCGGAGCGGTGTGGAATGTTTATAGAGAGGGAGGAAGTGTCCGTGTTGACAAGATTGACATTACTAGGAAAGTTTGTGTTAAAATGGTTTGAAAGGTCCAGTATATTAGAAGGGATTGTTGTAAAATAAGGGCAGAGATAGTAGTCGTTACATTCTGATCCATTTGACTCTTTTTCTCGTGGATGTGGAATCGATACAATGAATGGTCCTCATGTCTTCAGATACGACCAGTGAATGCAGCGTTCCAACTGGAAGGTCTTGGAATCTGTGAAAGAGTGGTTTATATACTGCAATTATGAGCATGCATTTTAGGGATTCGTATCATTTTCTGCCCATGTGTCTGTGTTGTATGTGTTCTGGGAGGTTGTGTGTGTGTGTGTGTGTGTGTGTGTGATTTGGATTTTTAACGTAGCTTTAACAATTGTTCAGTCATATCGCTACGATGTCTGCAGTGTTGCAGTTTATAGTGATGTCTAGCACTGGGGCATCATGCCACAGACATGTAGCATGATGTCCCACCCAGTCACATTATCCTGACACCAGGCCGACCAGTCCTAACACTAACCTCTTAACGCTGAGCGCCAAGCGAGGCAGCTGTTAGTACCATTTTTATAAGTCTTTGGTATGACTCTACCGGGGTTTGAACCAGCGACCTTCCGCATCTGAGGCGGACGCTCTAACCACTAGGCTACCGGAGCAGTCGGGAGGTTTTGCAACATCCTTACATTGTCATTATTTGCTTTATGGTGCATAGTAAGTTATGGTTGGAAGAGTTTGTCTTCCTGGGGATCTGACAAAGTTTAAAACTTTGCCATTTTTGTTGCCTAGCCTCTGCTTGGAGCATATATAGCCAGGTTTGTGCTGATGTGCCGCTAAATCCTAACCATGCATGAAAAAGTCTTTAACCTCTGGGCGAATTATTTATAATGCTATGTTTATATGCTCCAGAATCTGTTCATAATATTTCATGCGGGATATTCAAAATAGCCATACTGACCTATAAAAAGGAGATAAAAAGTTAACCTTTGGCACCATCGATAACATCTATTGTTTTGTTCCGGTTTCTGTGTCGACCTATGCATGTCTCGAGGGGTCGTCGAGGAGTATGCTGCAGAACAAAGGGCGTTTAATGATCTTGATCGTGTTCGTAAACAACCGTTCTCATCTTTGATGAGGCGGGCATTTTATTTCTAAAATCAATGTTTGATTGGTAGATTTTATCTTAGAGATATCGGATTTGGTTTCAGGCCAGTCTTGTCACGAGCTTGTGAACCACACAAGGCTAAATACGACGCCTTTTCATAAAAGGATATATGTACTGGCATTAATCTGATCGGGTATAGCACGCATACAGCTATGGTGTTACGAGTTAAATAGGAAACTCGACAAGATGTGGGTTTATAATAGAACGAGTGACAAGGACAAGCTTAAGAGTGATAGACGGGTTATCGATGTGGGAGATTAAGTTGTAGACACTAGCGTAGAATTCATGGAAAGACTTGAAACTGAGAAATACCCTTAAATGTTTCTATCAGATAGTGTTTTGTTTATATAATCAAAGCACTAGTGGAAACCTAAAGCACATTTTCCCATGTTCATTAGTAACTAATAGAAGATGAACCAGGCACCAGTTAATCACTCACTGTCTCCTGTTAATAATGGTTACATACAAACTTAATCAAATCAATTATTACGTTTCATTTTTAACGTGCATGGTTGCTTTTAACAAAGACCCTAACAGTTAATTTCTAAAAAAAAAAAAGAATTCTTCTGTTTCATTACAGAATTAAAAATCAAAACTCATTCTTTATCTGTATTAATAAATTTTATTTGTTATAAATTTAAAAAAAATAAAAATTAAAATACAAAACACGCACATACGTGTTTTAATAATAATAATAATAATAATAATAATAATAATAATATTAATATTATTATTATTATTATTATTATTATTATTATCATCAAGTTCAACATGCGTCATCAATGGTTCAGATCAGTAGTTGTACCACACGGTGTTGTTTTCCTTGACGTGTCAGATCGCTGAGCGATTATTTGAAGGCGCCATTTTGAGATGGTTGAAAGTAAATCATTACCTTGAAAGCCAGTGTAAATCTGGACAAGACAAATATTGACATTTCTTCTTTTCCTCTCTTTATAAGCTGACTTCACACACTAAAGGGGAGATTAAAAGAATCTAAACATCCGCTGGCATGCTGGCATTGTATCGCATGCCGATCGCTGTCTCCCGTAACAATACAGGAAAAAGGACTAATCGTAATACCTTTGCTCCTCAGAGTGCAATTAGAAGTATTCCTATAATGCTGACCTGATAAGAAATCAGAAGATGACCATATTTAATCAATTTTTTTTTTCATCCGTTAAAATGAGATCAAATTCGAGTCCAAGAGGATATGCGTACTCTTCTTTCTGGGTCAAAATCAAGTCAAAAAGCGTGGATTAAAGTACACGATTTTTAAAATTACTTTTGAGTTGTTTACGGAAGGCTCTATTTATTTTGGACGTATGGCATTGAACGGGGTCTTTTTTTTTTTTTTTTTCCTTTGTCGAAAGTAATCTTTCAATGTGCGGATATTTACATTTTGCTTTATTTAAAATTATTTGACAGCAGGCTGAAGTAACACTGATCTGTATTAATTTTCACGTCCATAAACAGTAACGCTATATAGAGGGAATTTCTACGTTATAAATAACTGGCGTAATACAAGTGCTCAGAAATTCAAGGTTTGATTATCTTGACAAAGCATAGAGAAAAATATCTTAGCATAGACAAGTATTACTTGTATTAGAAATACAAGATAGTTGGAAAGTTTGTGTAATGTTAGGTAACCAAGTATGTTACGCCCACCCACCCCCAAACAAACAAACAATCAAAGAAAACAAACAAGCAAACAAACACACAAGCAAACAGACAAACAAACAAACAAATAAAACAGTAAACAAACAAAGAAGCAAACTAAAACAGAGAAAAAGTTTGTTTCTGTTTGAAGTTCAGAGACTATGATAACGTTTGCCTGATGATTAAAAAGGGCCTACATCAGAGGCAATTTCTCTGAAAAGTCAAGTTATGGTTTGGATGGAGATTGGTTTGTACGATTCTCGTGGATCGTAGGGAAGAACCATTGTCTTTTTCAACAAACTGCGGTTACTCCAGATTACAAAATCTTAAAATCAATTTTAAAGTATTTACGATGAAATATTGCCGATGCAGGCAGACAAAGCTGAATATGAGTGAAGAAACTGAAACATTGGTATTTCATTTCGGTATTTTTTCCTAATCAAAATGGAGATGCATTTCAATACAAAACCGCTCCCACCATTATTTTATGAAATATTTTATACAAATATTTTATCTGCAACACATTTTATTTCCTTCGAACGGATGAGCTTACTTTCCCACTGCCGAAGGTTAAAACACAATTACCCTTCGAACAAAGGCAGCGGATTGTGATATTTCAGATAAAAAGATCCTGTCAATGTTATTGTGAATTTTGTTTTGGAATAGTTGGTACTAATGTATCAGATAAAACACCCTTTTTTAAAAACAAAACATCTGCTGTAAGATATAGGTGTAGATACGACATCATTCACTGTACAAAGACAACTCGAAATGGTCCTTTATGTACACAATGTTGTCACAGTTTCTGCATGCAAAGTGTTCTACTAAATGGTAATTTAAGATGATAACAGTACCGCATTCTTGACGTACAGTATTTCACTGAATTTTTCATAGCTTATATTCCTACTTTCTGGCTCACAAGCATAATATCGCATACAGTTATATACCTGTATTATCGTTCGAACCAATCAGGTTTCATGTAATTATATACATTGGTCAATGTGGGTATGTGAGAAGGATTGTCAATATTTCCTGTGGGTCGTTGGCTTATACCGGGCTTTTCCCGGGTCCTTCCTTCGGCGGTTACACTGGCCGCCATGATTTAATTAGCGTTGAAAAAATGGCTCTAAAGCCAAGACAAGTATATTATTCTGAGTCAAAAACACGAGTTCGAGTCATTCATGTTTGACGCGCCAGCATCTACAACATTTCCTTCGCCTCATTTTGACACGTCGAGTATCATTTTTGATATAATCTGCGTCTTGACTGCATTAGTGTTCGTATAGCTCTTATTACATGCTTGATTTCATTGATATTTGGAGCACTCTTAGCATGTCCCTGATTGCATTGATTTTTCAAGACGCCTTAGTGCGCCCTTAATTGCACTGATGTTTGGAATATGCCCTTAATTTAATTGGTGTTTGGAGTATGCCCTTGATTTCATTGGTGTTTGGAGTATGCCCTTGATTGCATTGGTGTTTGGAGAGTTCTTTGCACGCTCTTGACTGTAATGGTATTTTGAGGTCTCTTTGTACGCCCGTGATTGCATTGGTGTTTGGAGAGCTCTCAGAACGCCCTGATTGACTGGTGTTTGGAGACCCCTTAGTGTGCCCTTGAGATTCTATTGGTTTTGGAGAGCTCTTAGTGTTCCCTTGATTGCATTGGGGTTTGAGGAACACTTAGTACACCTTTGATTGTATTTGTGGTTGGACAGTTAGTTCTTCGTACGCCCTTGATATCACTGGTGTTTGGAGAGAACTTAATGCTCCTTTAATTGCATTGTTATTTGGATACCTCATAGTACACTCTTGATTGAATTAGCGTTTGGAGGTCTCTCTGGAGACAGCATTGGTCTTTAGCCAACCTGAGCCCTTTACTACATTGGTTTTTGGATAGTTCTTAGAGCACCTTGATTGCATTGGTCCTTGGAGAACTCTTAATACGCCTTTGATTAAATTGGTCCTTGGAGGAGCACTTAATACGCCCTTGATTGCATTGGTCTTTGGAGACCTCTTAATACGCCCTTGATTGCATTGGTCTTTGGAGAGCTCTTAATACGCCCTTGATTGCATTGGTCTTTGGAGAGCACTTAATACGCCTTTGATTGCATTGGTCTTTGGAGGGCACTTAATACGCCTTTGATTGCATTGGTCCTTGGAGAGCTCGTAATACGCCTTTGATTAAATTGGTCCGTGGAGAGCAATTAACACGGCTTTATTGCATTGGTCATTGGAGAGCTCTTCCTTCCTGATAAAAGAATCTCCTTAGCCGTCGTCCCAATTACCATCATTTCCTCTTCGTTTCCTTATTGTTGTCACTGATGTGATTGTTACCGTTATGACAGTGCTAAATTGTGCTACTGTCATCAACGTCGTCTTTAAAGTAGCCGTTATTTTTCACCATATTTCTCTTGCTCATTCCGCAGTCCCCTCTATCTCTTTCCAGTCTCATCATCTCTGCCCTTTCTTCTGCTGCATCTCTGTATCTCTTCCATTTAAGGCTGTGCATCCTTATCTTTCATTCAATATTTGTGGTAAAAATGAAAAGATCTGAGAGAAGCTTCGCCCTGCAACCGATAACAATTACATCATACACAAACAAAGCACACAAACAGATAAGCATGCGCATTATAGTAGGCAAATGGATCCGACAAAAATAATTGGTAATTTTTTAGCTCAAATTTTGTTAATGTGATATTTTACACTGCAACTAAAAGAACACTTTTTGTGTATGAATACACTGTCCTCTTTAAATGTCTTGAGCTTTCTTGTAACGTATTCCTCTCTAATGTCAGGAATAAACAGTAAACAGACAGACAAACATACAGAGACACACAAACATACAGAGACCACACAATACAGGTGGAGAGAGAGAGAGAGAGAGAGAGAGAGAGAGAGAGAGAGAGAGAGAGAGAGAAATTAAGAAGATCCCAGATATATGTTTTCATACCTGATATAACGTATTCCTCTCCAATGTCAGGAATAAACAGTAAACAGACAGACAAACATACAGAGACCACACAATACAGGTGGAGAGAGAGAGAGAGAGAGAGAGAGAGAGAGAGAGAGAGAGAGCAATAAAGAAGATCCTAGATATATGTTTTCATACCTGATATAATGCTGATTATTTAAACAATGCATAAATACTGAAGGACTCCGGATGGTCTTCCAACAGGTCCACACAATACAGTCTGGGCATTACTACACACTAAAGTTTTCTAAGACAATTAGCTATATTGGTATTATGATACATAAAAGGTCGCTGGCCACTTATATTGTACAAACGTGTGATATTATTATAGTCATAAACAAAACGCATTTGTAATGTGTGCATACCATAAAAATGTTTAATTAGACTTAAAAATCCGCTTGTTTAAATGAAAAAAAAATTATTCTTCAATGTCTATAAACAATCGGTAGTTTCCGCGTTCCGAAAACGGATATGACGTACATTTATCCCTTCTCTTCAGCCTAGCCATTCAAGTATTAATTTCCCCACGTAAATGTCTATGTGATATATCTTACGATCGTGTTTTTGTACAGCAAATATGGTGCACTGTGTTGCATATGATGTAACCAAAAGAGTGATGATGGGAAAAGGGGTTCTTTCTTTTCCCGAAAGACCCTGTTTACCAGAAAAAAGTGGATTCAAGCTGTGGGATCGAATAGGGTGAGGGGATGGGAAAGTTGTATCATTTATGCCGGATTATAGTCAATTTGGCCCAAAGACAATTCGGCCCAACTTAACAATAGTTTGAACAAGTTCTTTTTCTTCACACAAGTCGATACTATGTAAGATACGTTTTAGGAATAGGTTTTAGGGGAAAAAAAACTAAATTTAAACAAACTATCTTGATATTCTTTCAAAGAAAATAACCATACTTCGTAACGTACATACATATGAGAGAAAACACAAACTGACATGTCTTGCTCGTTCCAATTAAAATATTTATATACATTGTTTTATGCTAAAAAATATGTGCATCTGCACAACAACATTCTCAATATAAGTCTTCCGGTCAAATTATCAATACTGATTCATAAAACAATAATACTTAACGGATAATATCCTACAGAATACGTAGACATTTTTCCAAGGGTAGTGAACATGAGATATTATAACAAATATATTCAATTTTAGGCTTCACGTTGTAACACTGCTGCATATAATACACACTCGATTACACGTGAGAGAGAGAGAGAGAGAGAGAGAGAGAGAGAGAGAGAGAGAGAGAGAGAGAGAATAATGTTGAGCATTTTGTCAGTGTTTAGTTGCTGCAATATGAAGCTCTTACCAGCTAATTTTATTGTTTATTTTTATTTTTTCAAGTTGTCTTAGTGTGCGTGTGCGTAAATTAAAAGCTTGTCATTACTAGTCAATATCGTCAATCATATTTGCTCGTTATTCCATGCAAATAAGAAAGGAAATAATTCTGTGCTGAATTTGTGCCCCCCCCCCCCATTGCACGGTACAAAAAATTTATAAACATACACTTATTTGAAAATAAAATGAAAGAAACTAACCTTGCATTGTTATCATTTATTCCTTCTTATTTCATCATGCGAAATTTATTAAAGAAAAAAATATGTCCACGAGCTCCGTATATGTAGCAGAGGCTGACAGACCAGACAGAAGAACTGCCCTGAAAGGTTTCCCTCACCCTTGGTGCATGGAACATATTCATTCTATTTGATCGTGCAGAGGCTGACAGACCAGAAAGAAGAACTGCCTTGATTGCAAGAGAACTTGCTCGCTACAAGATAGAGATAGCAGCCCTGAGTGAAACTGGCTTGGCCGACGAAGGCCAGTTGACTGAACTTGGAATTGGCACACATTTTTCTGGAGTGGACGTGGCACCGATGAACGTCGTGAATCTGGAATTGGTTTCGCTGTTCAGTCGAGTCTGGTGAATAAGCTTTCCAGCTTACCAAAGGGAATTAATGACCGGCTAATAATGCTGAATCTACCCTTACCTGGAAAAAAGCAAGCCACACTCATTAGTGTCTATGCACCAAGCATGACCAACTCGGAGGAAGCCAAAGACAAGTTCTACCAGGATCTCAAAGTTCTGATTCCTTCAGTACCAAAGTCAGATAAACTGATCATTCTTGGTGATTTTAACGTCCGAGTTGACGCGGACCACATCTCGTGCGAGGGAGTTATTGGTAGACATGGCATTGGCAACTGCAACAGCAATGGACATTTGCTCTTGAGGATGTGAGCAACATATGATCTCCTGATCACAAACACCGTCTTCCGTCTGCCCAACCGTAACAAAACAACCTGAGTGCACCCACGGTCTAAGCATTGGCATCTGATCAACTACATCTTAGTCCGTAGGAGTGACAGGCAGGAGTCCGTGTGACCAGAGCGATGTCTCGTGCTGACTACTGGACAGACCACAGACTACTGATATCCAAGATGAATCTTAGAATTCAACCTCCTAGACGTCCACAGGGAATTAAAGTCCCAAAACGCCTCGATGTCTCCAGGCTGAAAGTCTGCAACGCTGAGCAAACTCTGTCTGAAGCTCTGACAAGCCAGCTGGAAAACCACAGACTCTGTTACCAGTGACGTAGAGCAATATTGGGCGGCCTTCAAACAGCTGGTGTACTCTACTGCATCTGAAACACTTGGCGTCACTGCGCGAAAGCACCAAGACTGGTTTGACGAGAACTGTGAAGAAATACAGTCCCTACTGGAGGTGAAGCATCGTCTTCACCGTGCGTACAGCATCGACCCCAAGTCCTCTGCAAAGATGTCTTCAGCAGAGTTCGCCAAGCTGTGCAGAATAAAACTGCGCGAGATGCAGGACACATGGCTGAGCCGAAAGGCTGATGATATTCAGTCCTTTGCCGACAGACACGACATAAAAAAATTATATAGTGCTCTTCGTGATGTTTATGGCCCAGAAACATCAGGCACAGCCCCACTCTTGAGCTCCGATGGCAGCACTCTCATAACCGAGAAGGAGAAGATACTGGAGCGCTGGGCAGAACACTTTGACGGTGTCCTCAACAGACCCTCTTCCATCAACGATGAAGCGATCAACAGTCTACCCCAGGTGGAGATCAACGAGAGATTGGCTGACCCTCCAATAGTGCTGGAAACTCACAAGGCCATTGAGCTCCTGTCTAGTGGGAAAGCTCCAGGAACAGACTCCATCCCAGCTGAGATCTTCAAGTCTGGTGGGCCTAAGCTAGTGGATAGAATAACAGAGATGTTTTGTGGCATGTGGAAGCAGAAACGCATACCCCAGGAATTCAACGATGCATCCATCATCCACATTTACAAACGCAAAGGAAATCGCCAATCCTGTGACAACCACAGAGGAATCTCTCTACTCTGCATAGCAGGCAAGGTCCTCGCCAGGCTACTGCT
>JAECUM010038818.1:0-16083 GCA_016617855.1 Megalonaias nervosa | reverse complement strand
GCTATCGCCATTTAAAACGGCACTTACGGCGTCTGGGATTAAGAAGACGTGGAAACTGGAACGCAAATAATGTCCAACCTGCACTTAAGGTACTCCTACGTCTAATAATATTTGACCATCTATAACGGTATAAGAATAGTATTTAAAATGTATGTCTCAAGTAGATATCTGGGATAATTTTGAGTCGTATAATACATATATAGACGCCCATGGGTTTCATATCAGAGAAGGTATGGGGTCAAAGCGGCAAATCATATCTTAAAATTATCCATGAATGAATAGGTAGGTGTGTGTTGGGGTAACATCCTCAGAAGCGGCTGACCTCAGTTTCTAGGGTCAAAACGGGAGTTAACATTATGCCATAGGTTAATATGATGCAAAGGTGTGGGGTCATCATGGGAAATCCTATGTTAAAAATTTTCTGTAGGTTGAATATTGGGAGTATGCATTATAACATTGTTAGAATCGGCTGACCTCAAGAGATATATATATATATATATATATATATATATATATATATATATATATATATATTCCCAACAAACCTATGGTAGCTTGCCGGAGACCAAAAATCATCAAGGACATCCTATTCAGGGCGAAGCTAAAGCCAATCACTAGTCAAGACCACCCTAGTCAATCTGGCTCCTGTGGCGATAAAAGATGCAAAACCTGTCAACATATGATAGAGACCAGGACATTTTCTAGCACAGTGACTAGAGAAAAACTAAACATACATGGTCCAAACAAAACGTGCAAAACTGAGAATGTAATTTATCTCATCACATGTAAGATCTGTAGCCTTCAGTATGTCGGAGAAACTGAAAAGCTACAAAAGGATCAACCTTCATAGATCTGATTGGATGACAAAGAAGCTGTACAGAAGCCCGGTCGCAGAACACTTCTCCTCCCCTGGCCACACTTTCACTGATATAAAACTTAATGCAATTGCTAACAACCCTAACTGGAGTTCCGAAACAAGGAAAGAAAAGGAATCTTACTGGATACACCGCCTTAGAACATTGAAACCAAGATGTTTAAACCAAGAAGACTAGAATAAGACAGCCATGCACAAATAAAACTATCTTTTGCAGCCGACACATGTTACATTTGAAAACTTCTCTAAATTTGCTTAATAGCCAACAATTACTACTATAACAATGAAATATCCGGGATGTAATTTGCGCTTACATAAATGTACACAAAATCCTAGATGTCGTTATGGCTCATCTTTTTCTAGGTTAATACAAAAATAATTTCGAGTATCCGCAACAAGTTGATATAAACTAATTGAAACATAATAAATTTGGAGGTTTAATTCCTGTAGAAACAGCCATGTAAAGTTTTGCAAACACTACGGTTTTTCTGTTTTATTTGTTTGTCTTGTCTATGTTTTGTATATGCCTTTGAAAAAGACTCATTAAGAGTCGAAAGCGCTCAGGCTAGTTAGATACTAACTTTGCACAGTTGTCAGTTTATTGCATATATATATATATATATATATATATATATATATATATATATATATATATATATATATATATATGACCCACAATCCTCTCATAGCTCTATGCACTGTACAGTCGTTGTTTATGTATCTGTACTTACTTAGTGCAAGTTAAGGAAAAAATATAACTACGCGTGGCTTTACAGATAGTCAATAGTTACACCTACTCACCGGCGTGACTTCTGCATTTATGAATATAAATGTACGATCAGGATATCGTTAAATTATATTACGATACTCCTAATAGAATAAGGAACTTGAGTAAATTGTAGTTCAGTAATTTGTTAGTAACATTAAGCAATGAATAGTCTTTTTTCATAGTTTTTTTGTGCAATTGTCAGATTAAATTATTCCAGGTGGAAATGGAAGGTAGCGGTCGAGTTCTTCGATGTCGAGCAATGTCCCATTGACTTTTTTGTAGACATGGAATATATAGGGAGGTAACTAATCGCAATTATATTTCTTGTATTTGTTTCTACTTAAATGTCATATATAAAACACCTGTAAATTTGGGGGGTTTCATTAATGCATCGTATTATAGATTATTCCTGTTTTCTATTACATATATGTAATAATTCACTGAAAGTTGTATATGAGGGTGTCTTTCCATTGTCAGTCATAAGCTATGTATTTTTCATTCAATCCTATTGAAGGATGAAAACATGATATCATGCCACTCAAGACGTGTCAGTCTGGTTTAACAACTAATTATCTTCCTTGGTTGCGGGGACGCTGTTCTCCGATTTCAACATCTGTTGGATCCTGAAGGTGTAAATAAAAGAGCCAGATATTGTCTTACAAGAAGGGTTTATTTCAATAAGGGACCAAATTATTTAGTACATGTTGATGGCTATGACAAACTCAAAAGATATGGATTGGGCATTCATGGTGCTCTGTGTGGGTAAAATGGTTATTAAGAGATAGAAGAACATTCATGCTGTTATTCTTACACCTGAAATGTAATTCTCTTTCCTTTCAAATTGAATTTCATCCCTTTCTTGATGAGCATATTTGGGTGGCTTTTGAATATCTGAGAACTACTCTTGAAACTGAACGTTATGTTGGACATCATTGGAGGTTTGGGAAAGTAATTATGACTTGTTTCAATAATATACTATTATGAAAATCCTTTTGTAGAAATTAATTTTCTTCGTTTTTCTGAAGAATCATGCATGTTCCTTAAAATTTTACAATGAACTTTGTTCGAACTCATAGAATCTGCGGCACAAACTGGATTCGCCAGAAACAGGAAAGTTTAAAAACATAATTCTGTTAATCAGTGACTAATGTTTCGCTGAATAACACAAAACAAAGGGTTGGTCCATCTACTTTAATGGCTAGATTACAACTGCTAAAAAGGAGAAAACAGACACACGCTAGTTTCTCACGCTAATGTTATCAGAAGGCATATATGGTTACAAATGAGTGTGGAGCTGACCTCATGTGACTTATAACTGTCAGATCATTTGTAGCAACAGAATGTTAATACCGTATATTACCACAGTGACAGTGATAACATCAACATTGTATGTTTATGTCCATCTTTAAAGTGAAATATCATTGGACTATCTTCTGTGCTATTACATATGTAGCTTATTTGCTCGATCTTTATGACCTATTATGGGCTTAACGGTCCTTTCACCTTTTCATTAGTCACCATAATCATTGTCTTAATATGCCGATTTAGTTATATTTAGTCATCAGCATTTAATTCTAAAATATCTCCTTGTCCTGTAGTTTCCTTGTAACGTTGATGCTTCGAAAAATCACCGGAATAAATTATTTCAGATTTTCCAGAAGAGTTCTGTGGTTGAATGTCACACGAACAAACAGCGATCCACGTGTTATTGACTCTTATTTTCTGAACTATTTAGAAGAGATCCAAGGTATTTTATATTGCAACCTAATATATTTTTAAGGTTATATAATTTTAACTTGAAACACCTTTTAGTGAGATAAACTTGCATCCAAATGCCCATTAGGTGGATTTGTCGCTATCAAGTAAAACAATGCTGCAATAATTGTCATGCCACAAATAAAGTGAGTGAAATGATATGATACTTGATAACCACCTATTTCGACATCACTGAATCAGTGTTTTGAAATATCGTCACACCGCTATTCCGACCCATGTTGCTAGTAATATGCTGATAATATTGTAATGGATCATATCAGTAGCATTAGACACCCCTGGAGGTTAGGATTTTCAAGTCCTTTTTTGAATACATGTCTTTATATCAAGTGAGACATACAGGCAGATTATGCATCTTGTGTAAGTGAAGAATAATACTCAGCTCGTGAAAACATTTGCAATATTCGTTAGGATATGTATGATCAAATATGTAATCTATTCATGTATCGAACTACATATAATAGGGTTTCCTTGGATTATTCTTATTTTCTTAGTTACCGTATATATATATATATATATATATATATATATATATATATATATATATATATATATATATATATATAATAGACGTTCCTCTGTGTGTTAGAGTGGATGCAGGCACTGAAAATGGATATATGATCAATATGCAAAAGTCCTTACGATGGCATCATGAAGATGACAGGTGTGGTGAAAAAGGTGTTATTATCGGAAGCTCACCTTCCACTCAGGTAAAGGTGGCATTTAAGAAAATCCGTTCGTACCGAATACACATTTTTGTACTTTTTTGCTGGATATTTAGAGAGTAGTAATATATACTGGCTTTAACACAAATTATACCATACAGAATTTAGAAATGGAAAGGGAAATTACACTCATTCATGCTTATGAAGAACACGAAGCTTCTAACATTCTAATTTATGAAGAAAGCAACGTCATCAATGTAAGATTACAATGCCCCGTTATGATATTGATTTGAGCGCACATATTCAACCGATCTGGTGTTGTTCTTATAATGATAATCCCATATATTGTTAGGCAATAGTCGATGGCTGCCACATACAATTTATTTTTAAGGTTAAGCCTATATACATTTAGAACTACTGCTTTGAGCAATATTTCTTAGGACGTTGATCCTTGCGTGAGTTATTCATCTATGTTTACTTTCAGGTTACTGTAACTGACAATTCACATGATAATGTTACAAATCAATATCCTTTTCATACAATTTGTAGACAGGGTTGTGTGTCAATGAGTGGAGGTGTGGTCACTATAAAGAATTAAACACACTGCCCAACCATTGACACATAGCCATGCGTTTGTAGAGAATAGAACGATGGTGGCGCAGCCTCCGAGAGATGGGCATTGGATTTTGGATAGATATTTTCAAAGATATGGATGATGAAGGGGTCTTCTCCACAGCTAACCCCGTTCATATGTAAGTGAAAGGTACTACAATTTTTCATTTAAGACATCATATATTTGGTAACTATTTATAGACCCGATGTTTGGTTATACTTTGAAACTATATTTATCAAAAGCGACTGTCACCAAACTATATTAATACATTTCTTAAACTTATTATGACGTTATTGACAAACTTTTTTCGCTTAAATTCACGTGTTTGGTCTCCAATTGCAAATAAATGTCATAATTTCTATCATGAAGTTATATAACCAGGAGCATCTGAGTCCTCAGTGTCACCATATTAATAATACCATGCTCCTTCTACATTACAGAGAATGCCTAAGGTTTTTGCTTCATGCAAGTAATCCATGGCGAACTTGATCAAATATGTACCGAGTGGAACCAGCACAAAATCAGAACACAGGGTAATGAGGGTAGTCCAGATGGAAAACCTGATATTCTTTTTTTTTCACCCTGAACTGTTTGGTAAGAATGTTCTACCATAGTAACCATTTCAAAACGTTTTAGTATTATCAAGAATGAAATGATATTAAAATACTGAACAAATATTAATGTAAAATGTAAGTACTATGAATATAGCAAGATAATTTGTATAGACACGTGGACTTAATCTTTGTTTACTTAACAGACGTTATATACATGTAGTAGATATTACATACAGTAGGTGCATAGCGGCTATTGGCAATTGCGTTATACCTGACAATTAACATACTTCATTATATATAAATCATAACCATCATCACAAGTTGGAGTTATAGTCTCTCCTCATAACTTATCACAATTGCAACTTTCAACCTTTAGAAACTAAAGGTAGTACCAGAACATGGAGTTGATGAAACTGAGTCATGGGTGGGGAGAGATGAAACCCTTGAAGTTATCGGAAAAATAGAAGTCATGATATGTGCTGTGTGAATAATTCATTCCTTTGTACAATGATTTTTATACATTGTACTTTTGCAATTTAAGACACGGCTGGGTACAAGTACCCGGTGAATGTTGCTGATATCCAACAATTAAAATCATTTTGTGATGTAGTGAAGCAATGCATCGCCTATTTATTTCATTACTTGACGAAGACAACAACCTGCAACTTGTCATGGCTCATACCTCAGCTGTAAATTCATTTCATCTTTGAGAATATTATCCTTTTTGAAAGGGAATTGTTGTGAACTTTAACATCAAACTTTAAAATACCAAAAAGAATTTCACAAAAAGTGCAAAGAAACATTTACTACTTATCAGTTGTTAACTTGTGTGTGGAGACACTATTTAAGCCTTTGCTGCTATATGTATCAAAAAGGAACATTTGAAACATATCTTGTACCTACTTCATTTTAGAATGAAATAGCATTAGTTGACATAGTTATTAAATATTATTATTGCTGTTTTGTGCTGGAAGGATAATTTTTTCGCCCAAATATTTGTATGATTTTATTTTCCAGTGAGTTAGCGACTTTGATAAATTAATTAACAAAAAGCAAATCTAAACCAGTGAAAGGGTTCATCTGCTCCGTAGAATCTTATCACGTGCATAATAGAGGTGATATGAATTCAAAGCAGAATAAAATGAATTGAATCGGTTATCAGAAATTACGAATTGCGCTTTTCCCCCAGATGACCGCTCCTGTGGCCTAAGTGGTTATAGCATGTGCCTCGGATGCAGGAGGTCGCGGGTTCAATCCCCGGTAGAGTCATACCAAAGACTTATAAAAATGGTACATGCAGCTGCCTCGTTTGGCGTTCAAGATTAAGAGGTTACTGTTAGGACTGGTGTCAGAATAATGTGATTGGACGGGACATAATACTACATGCCCCAGTGCTAGACATCACTATAAACTGCCACACTGCACACGTCGTACCGATATAACTAAATTTGTTGAAGCTACGTTAAAAATCCAAATCACACACCCACACATTTTCTCTAGATGCAAAGTCTTCATTGTGCAGCAGTAATTAAAGCACAAGTTTTGGACAATATAACAAAGGAAAGAAGTCAGTAGTAACTACATAACTAATGCATAAACATTGCAAGGCAAGAATGTATATTGATCTTGTTTACTTCAACTTGCCAAAAATAATCAAAGAAGAATATAAACTTTTATGTGTCAATTTACATCCTAAAAAGCAAAAACATTTATGCCTTCTGAACACAAAATAACTTTAAGAAACAACTTATCATCAACTAAATAAGTAAAGTATAAATGATGGAATGAAAAAATTTCTATTTATGCAAATAAGAAGCCAATCATGAAACTTCTTGTATACTTAAACTTGCAAAAAGTGGGGGAAACTAATAAATGCCTTGTCAAAAGAAATGAAATAAATCGAGCAAGTCAGCAGCAAGTATATAAATGGATCAAAACTTTGATAGGAAACTATATATTTTTTCATTCATTGTCACAAGTTTGCATCTTGTTTCTATGTTTACCCTAAATTTAATTACTTTGAAAACTTGTTTGCATCAAATGACTTTGTCAGACCGCAGATAATAAAAGTGCCAATAGCACATATATTCGCGTGGAAAAGAAAGAAATGAAGAAAAGACACAAATGTAATGACGATATTACTAAAAGGGCCAATGTATTACAGAATCGATATTGCCCCTTGATAATACCATTAAATCTAAAATTTGCCAATAAAAGAATAAAACAGTTGTTCTTAGTCACTACAGTTTCAATGCAGACCTCCACACGATACGAAAGCATTTAGCAAGTTGACATATAACTGTAGAGTTACATCATTCAAGGTGAAGTTAAGCCAAATGAAATTCCCCACCCCAATCAACTGCTATGATCAGCCTTCTCTTCACTTCATCCGGATTTTCAACACCTCTTGGAAGCTCCAGAGACATGCCACAGGTGTGTGCTACGGGCAATTGCTCTGCATCTGTCACGAAGTCGATCTCAAGCTTTTTATGGAATCCTAAAGGCGGGATCTCACTGGCACCATTACAGAACGCAAGTAAATCGCAGATCGTCACTTCAGCTGAATCTTCTGAAAAGAAAGAATTTCAATTTTAGGTATCCAAATGATATGTATAGGTCTTCATGAGTGTTAGCTGTAATGAACTGTAACGAAAGTATTTTAAGATATGGCACTTAATGAAAATGATGCTAAAATAGTTCTCAAATTATTTGCATTTATAGAACATATTAGATTCAATAACTTTCTACTTCCAATCTGCAACTTTTTTTGGCCAAAATATTTTGTGAAAAATATATGGTATGAAAGTCACACATTACCCATATAGTCTTGTAGATATACCTCGAAAGAATAAATTGTATCATCCTCTAGTTGTTTCTCGTTTGATCCATCTGGGCTGTAGTTTATTTGTAAAATGTCTTTTATATCATCAACTGTAAGTATTGTTCTCCTGTGCGTGAACAGAGTGCTCATTTCATCTTTGTGGCAGGTAAAATATCCAAGAAGTCTCCTAAGTTCAAACCAGTCTGAAACTGCGCTATTTCAGCATGTAGCCTGAAATGAAGACAATATTTCATATAAATGTCAAATTGTGTGTGTGTGTGTGTGTGTGTGTGTGTGTGTGTGTGTGTGTGAGTGTTCCAATACAACATGTTTCATAAGGTGTAAAAATGTTAATTATAAACTTTTTTAAACTAACATTTCATGGTAAAATAATACAACGAATATTGATTAGAGCAAAAGAATTTTTCCGTATTTATTTTATGTAAAGGCCTTTTATAAGATATGAAAAAGAATATGCATGTGGAAAAATCGTTTAATTTAAATGAAGAAGTGCCTTTCACCCATTACATGTGGTGTAGCCCCATTACAACTTGAAACTGGGTGATTGGGGATGTTACCTTTAATTCAACAGACATGTTGCAATAGTTCCGAGAGTATAGGGAGTAAAATACATGTTATCTTATGCTTTCTGCTTTATATGCAGATCAACAATTCTGACTGTTGTACATGAAAGAGAACTTTTGATAATTCTTTTATGAACACGACAGAGTAATCTAAGTTTGTATTTTTATTTTCAATCCCCATATATATTTTAGAAACGCCAAAATCTGCGACGATGTTTTAAGTATGTGATATATTTTCACCTATAATGTTTATAATATATATTTGACATTAGAATCTCTCGTAACTCGTATAAGAGTTGTCAATGTACATAATAACATTTCTTATATGCCTCCAATGTTGTATACGTTGTATAGAGGTGATATTGAAACTCTATTGCGTGTTTCATATTATTAACTCCAGTGTTAATTACTTCGAACTGTAATGGACTCAGGAATTACAGCATTGCTGGAAAAGAAATATACTTTCATGTTTTTGGTCGTAATGCAATAAGAAATCTGCTAGGCTACTCTACATTAATAAATTACTAATTGTAACAATAATTCCGGTCTATCGAATTCAGTTCAGCAAACAATAAAGTAACTGGAATGAAGTATGTGCAAAATGCTAAAACATTTCCAACAGAATATCAGCTGTTTGTAAGGAACTCCTTAATAATCATTACCAATTACAATCATACATGTACACAATATGAATCAGAATGATGTGACCATCTTCTGTCTTATGGCTGGAATATATTTACACGCAAATATATTTCGGCATATATTTCCACAGCACAAGCAATTCGAATGTTACAGTAAATAAAAAATATGCTACCTGTAGTACACACTATTTTTGATAATAAGGTTAAGCAGTCTCCGCTTGCTTTCCTCATTTAATGTTGTTATTAGTGGCAATCCCTGTTCTATTATCCAGTTGGATATCTCATCTATATCTCCAAGGCTTGTGGCATCTTGTATCTGCTAGGAATAAATAGTTTACAGTCAATAGTGGTAGAAAGAAGGAAATCTTTAAAAAAAAGAGTAATGTATGGAAGAAGTTAAAGTGTGTGTAACTTTTGACTTTGAGCAGTAGGGTTGAATACGTCACAGAATGAAACTTCAGACTATCAGGCAAAAAGACTCTAAAATATTAAATTCATATATATTTAACTTTCATAAAACGAAAACAAGGGACCCAAAGACCAGATATGGCTAACATGGTAATCTTCACGTTTATTTCCAGAAATATATATTTATTCCTTACAAGACGCATGTTACCTGTGAACACATTAGATTTCAGATGTCCAATCCAGCTTCTCAAGTGTATCATCCACCCTAGAATCAATGGTGGTATGACTTTTATATTTTGTTTAAAAGTTGTATTTTTCAAAATATTGAACGACATTAGATATATGACAATTTTTTTCAGTTTAGTGCTCAGGTTAGGATGCCAGACGCCTGATGATGCCGGAAAACTTGATTATTTTGTGTCAGGCATGATTTGCAGGCGGCGCAGTAATCAGTGCACAGGGATTTCAGAAGAAGTTTATCTATCTATCCATAAAACGGGTAGTGCTCTATTACACAGTAACTCTTTGTACCCCGTAACCAACAATTTATTTTCAATTATTTTGCTTGTATCCATCGTGTAGTGATTTTCTTCCTAAATGTAATGTACTTTTGTATGTATTAAAATTTTCTTAATTAATCTATGTGTATCTTTATAATTCTGACGAAGGGAACTGGATGCAGAAAATTTGAATTTAGAAAAATTGTATTGTCATGTATTGATCTAGTTGTTAATTTTAAATACCTTCATGATACTTGATTTTGCATCTAAGTCTGTGACATCTTCAAGATTTAGTTCAAATTCTGTGTCCCCAGTGACAATATCAAAAACTGTGTGACTCAGAAATGGAAAGCTAGGTCCGCCTTGCAAAATACTCCAAGTAATACACCTTCCTGCATACCAGTAAGACTTATTTTCAAGCTTTGATACACTGTGCTGGAAATTTGTCCCTTCACAAATGCCGTCCCTGATTTCTTTCATCAAAAGTCTGCATTAGAAATAGAATATTTTGATGGAACTCTAAGGTCAGAGAAATGAAATCATAAAAAGATGTACTCGTATGCAGATTGAGTCTAAACACAGAATTAATGGTAATCGGTTTAATTTCAGATTGTATTTATACATTATATGGCATCACATTACCAATAACAAACAATTTTAGCAGTCAAAGGAAAACACAAACGAACCCATATGATTATGCCCAACTAGAGTTAAAGCTAGTAGAGCAGAAACATGATATTAATAAGTTAAATGTTTGAGACAATGACAGATGTCTCTCACCATGCTCCATCATTTTTAGATATGGTGCATTTGTATACTGTACTGTAGCCATATAATAAGAAGGTAAATGGTACTAACTCCTTCAAAAAGCATTCAGATGACATCACCTAAATCTTACGCACCTCTGCATATAGTCATTTTCAAGTATGCAAAGTTTCAGCAGGATCCATTGTATTCCGTAGGAAGATTTGCCCCCTCAAAAGTAAACTGTCTTGTGACTTATTAATAAAGCATAAAAAGGCAATAACTCCTTCACAACAATGGCTTGAGCGATATGCGCACCTTCTGTGGTGATAAGGAAGCCTGCAAAGTGTCGTTGAGATCCGAGCTAAAAAAGTCTGTGGAGTGGACTTCACCACATTTTGCGGCCGAGGGATAGACGGAAGGACATCACAGAAAGACATGTCTCCCGCAATAGTACCAAAGCAGAAACACATTGTAGACACAATTAAATATTATCTGTAATATTCTCTCTTTGGCCCACCCGAGTCTTCCCCAATCTCTCCGGCAAATATTACTTTCACAGGTTTAAAGAAACTAAATCCAGTTCCGGAAACTTCCCGTCTTGTGGAATCCAAAATCTTTCGTCGGTGAACAACAATAGTTACAGTCTCCTCTTCATTATCATGTAAATTGGAATTAATCCATTCTTTAAGAATTTCGGCACAAGTTGGGTTTCTTCCGAAATATAACAGGACATTGGGAGACTTCGATGCAAATCGTGAACTACCAGCAGATTTACTTAAAAAGAAAGACTTGCAGGTTGTTCACAGAAAGTGTTTTAAAATTATTTTTCTTGTTTTTATGTTGCTATGAGCTATTCATTTGTCAACATTTCCATTATGAAATACACTTCTTGCTACTAATATCTCCTTTCATAAAATTACAAACAGTAACAGGTGACTGTAATAATATGAACTGGAAGCAAGTCTTTGTATGGAATGCTACAATTAAATCTTTGACGTGCTAGAATTTATAGGATTTAAAACGTTGTATGTTACACATATTGTCTCTAATTTGTCAATGGATAATGTGACCAGCAGTCTTGAGCTATATTAAACCCAAATATTATGGTATCAGTAACCCATTTTTACCTGGACCTCAGATTAGTAAACGTTTGTAGTTGGGGCATAATTATTGAAATTGGTGAGATATTCCCCGGAACCAAACCTCTTGCCTGTCCGCAACCTGTGTTATTATGCATAGCTCCGGAGAACTCTCAATTGTAATTTACAAGAAGTAGATAAATAGACCAATACCATTATAAAATGTTCTAAATCAGTTTAAGGTAAATGTTTATGGTATGGCATATTTTTTTGGTCCCGGTTTTATGCATGAATTGGTATGTCATAAATATTAATAGTGAAAAAAAGTACCACAATAAATTATGCCTGTAAATGATATTGATCATATAAGAAAACGATACACCTTTTCTCATGAACTCTGACGACCTTTCAAGTCTAATTAAAGTTCAATTGTTGGTCCACTCAGAAGTAGGGAAAATACTTAGCAATAAACTCGCAGTAACATACACGCTATAGGTACGTTTGTTACAATCAACTTTAACCAAAACGTTTCAGTCCTCGCCAAACATTGGGATTGCTATGTCTTTCTTTCCGCAACTTGAATCATAGCAGAGACAATAATTAGAACACTAAGGAACAGCGAAATGAAACGACTGTCACAATGTGGTCTCATCCTTTCTGTGATAAAATTAAGTGAATACTTTTTATGAAGTAATATTTGACAAAGATGTAATTGCATTTTTATTTTGCATCAAAGCGTACTGTTATGAAATGCACTGTATTAAGAAAATACCCAAAACTGGCTTGAATAGCTGCCTGTAAATTTCTGTCATCATGGTCAAGCTGGGGATCTGTAAATGCATCTTCTCTTATTGCAATGAGGTTTGGATGTGTAGAATCCTGGTCTAGATGGGGCCCTGTAAAATCATCAGCTGTTATTGCAAGAGGGTCTGTAATTATAACCCCTTGGCATAACTGATGACCAGTCACTGCAACTGATATTAGTGCAACAGCATCTGAAGGCATGTCGTTCTGGTCATCTGCGCTAGCAACATTTTAGTCAATGTGATGCTCACTCAGTGTACTAAGGTCTGGTGTAGATGTCATTTGCATAATTCTTTGTCTCTGAAAAGCACAAGTAGTTGGTGAAGTTAGTTTTAATTAATTTACAGTCTCAGGAAGAAAATTAACAGTGGAATGTATACATTTGACAATAGGGCTATCAGCAAGTAACAGGTTCGCTGTTAGAAGAACTCCATGTCATAGAACAAAATTCTTTACTGGTTACTGAAGCAGTCAAAACGTTACGTAATAGACCGATTATTCATGAGGTATTACAGTTTATACTTTCTAAATGAAACATCTACTTTTCCCTCTCCTGCGAAGATCACTGTGTATATTACAACACATGGTCTTTTTGCCTTGATAAAAGTTACTTACAACCATCAATTGGTCATTTGTCCGAGTAACGGGTTGGTATGGTAATGCAAAATTAAATGTGTACTAACAAGAGATCGAAAATGCACAAAATTTAATAAACACTGCAAATGAGAATAACAAGGCTAATGAATTAAGGTTTATTATGCATTAGGTATGTCGTAATATATTTTAAACCACAAGTAAATCAGCCGAGATTTTGACATTGCATTAAGGTTGTCATACACATAAATTCAAGAAACAATGTGAATGAAGAATTTTGAGATACACTAGAATACAAAGCAAACCATTTGTGTAGGCATTGTCTGCGGATAAGGACGTTACAGGAATAAGAATTCATTTTCCAATATGTTCGATATTATACGTTAAGACAATAGCTTATAACAAGAAAACAAATTTGCAAATCGAATTTAGACGTTTACAAGTTGTCTGTATATACAGTCTTTCATGTATAATGTATCAAAATTTATATGAGCGTAGTACATATATTTTTTGCTGAGTCAAATGTATGTATACAGTATCTCCTGGTTAAGCTAGTAATCTGACAGAAGCTTATTCGAGTGTCCAGTTAATACAAAATGACCGAGTAAACAACCGTAAGTTAAATTAGTCATAAACTTTCAGGAAGATAAAATTCTTCATAACATGAAATTACAAATGTGGTTTACTTGACTTAAATTAAATATAACATAACATAATTGGACATCTGATCCATTTGCGGATACAAAAAAACGGAGAGTATAGAATTCAATATTTAAAAATTCTACTCTCTTTGATTGCCCCACTTGTCTATATTTGGACGCAATTGAAAGTGTAGCATCTTGGGTAGGCCACATAAAAATCTGGTAATATGGACTGACTAAATAATAAAATCAATGACTGTAAAGGTGTAAAATTATAGAGTTTTGCTTATTAAGTTCAGACGTGGATGAATCATGTTGGTGATACACATTACCAAGTATGAACTGTAAAAATTGCTTCTCCAACGTTGTAGTTAGTAAATACAAACCGGTTCTACGAGGCGACGACGACGTGGACGCTGGTTGAATACAACAGTAGTTGTTCCAGTATCAGTAAGATCGTCTGTGCCAGTTTAATTAACTACATGTTCTGTACTCGAGGCATCCGCATGTTCTTCTTTCTGTTTTAAACATGTATTCATCAAAAAACATTTATATAATTCAACATTCAATGCACAACATTCTTCGATGTTACTGGGTAAAATTAAAGTATTATGGAGATTAGCCACGATCTCATGTATCAAGTAGGATACACTACTCATACAATTAGTGCTAGGAAAAGAGGTGACTGCAGTAATGCATTCTTGATATCTCATGTTGTGAAATTATTACTAGGCCATTTATATACAATACTATGACTGTTATTTTGTTATATTCCATGAGTTAAAACATTTTTATTCAAGATCACAATATTATAGGCAGGCCATGTGTTGTACCCAAATCAGACTGGTAACTTTTTATCAGTATCTAAAGTACAATAGCCGTGTTACACACAAAATCACCCCAACCACACTAATTCCCTTTTGCATACAGCAGTGACCTAAAAGATAACTTGGTTCAAGGTCTTGAATGTGACTGTAATATTGTTTTGTGGACACCTGCTCTATAATCAAATATAGCTTTTGACATATTTCATGGATTTCAATGATAAGGTCGTGATCTTAAAATATTACACATAATGTGTATAGTCTATAGTCATCCTGGTAACTGAATGCCAAAGGAAAACATTTTAATCAAGTTTGTACGAGTGTGCTGCACGTTTAATGTAACCATGGAAATAATTTTGTTTTGAAATGTCTAATTCAATCTGTGAATTACTTCATGTTATGCCATAAATGTTTTCAACGACGCTTGTAACAATGTGGTATTTTGTAATAGATGCATATATTCAGTGCATAATGAATATATCCTGAAAGTCAGAAAAATATATGCTTATTACTGAAGGGTGAGTTGCGAACAGCAACAATTTAAACAGACCAAAGGACGGACAACCGGATGATCAGTGTGGACGAACTTACCCTTCTGACCTCCTGTCAGAGCGTATAGTTGAAAGAACGAGAAAAATCGCAATATGTATAACATATACCCCATACATACTCACCTTCTTTGTGTGCATATATATCCTAACTGGATAGGATTTGAGCGAATCAAAGTATACCCAACAGTGAAAGGCTTCTCACCAATTCCCTCTGGAAGAGGTTTCCCAGAAAAACTGGCAAGAAAGGAATTCAAATGTGCAACTTCCAGATTCTATACTTCAGATTTGCCGCCAGGGAAGTATGTATTCATAACTAACTCTAATAAATACTGCAGTGAACTTTCCCGTGGAACATCCATTATCTGTTGCCCTCCACCTTTGCTCGCTGGTATTAACATGTACATATTCGTTTTGATCAAATGCTTCCACCCAACATAAAAGCGTCTAGTTGTTTTGGTCACATTCTGTGTCCTCTTCCTTGTTTTTTGTCTCCGACTTTGTAGTTCGAGAAACTTTTTAATTACGATTGATTCCTCTTCACTGCAAGCACCTGTGCCTGTAGATAAAGCAAATATTTCATTCTAATTCTGAATTCATTTTTGCAACCAGGTATTAAACAAGTGAAACCACACACACACAGA
>JAECUM010038817.1:0-29265 GCA_016617855.1 Megalonaias nervosa | reverse complement strand
GATGATCCCTGACCTCTAGATTTATTTCATATTAAACAATGAAATATTATATATAATGTCCTATTACAAAGAGCCAATTTGTAGCGTCGCATTTAATCTAACAAACAGATTTTTTAAAAGATTTAATTCAATCAAATCAGCCTCAAGATATACTGGGATAGCACCTAATATAATAAGCGATTGTATTAAAAAAGTTGGTTATCATTTATCGAGTAAATACGGATCAGTATGGTTGTTTGCTAGCGAAAACGATGAGTGAATAGAGGGTTGGACAACTGATCCAATGTTATTCATCGACAACATGGTTGATATTTTATTTGATAATGATATTTCTAAACATCTACAGTGTACGGAAGCAAGGTTCCTATCTCCGAGACCCCTCCAAAACTTTCTATGTTAACATTTTGTCAAAAATATGTTAGAAAAATATTTTCACTTACCTGTTCATAAAATCCTATAACAGAATGGCTATGAAGAAAATTCAAACTGCTTTTTATATTGTTATTCTGGAAAAATATATCGCAAATAACCTTGATTTCAGTAGGCGTTTTGGGAAAATCTATTGGAAATATCTTTGACCTTGATTCCAGTAGGCGTTTTAGGAAAATCCATTGCAAATGACCTGATTTTGGCGTTATATTTTAGGAAAATCCATTAGAAATTCCCTATTTTTCAAAATGATTACATGATCTAGTTATTATAGAAATTCCGTGTTGGCATGCAATATATTATGACGCTCTTATTGATTTTTATTCACAGCAATGGCAAATATATAAGTTGTGTTCATTCTTAGTGGGCTAACAAAGAAAACAGTGCTCTGTCTAATCGGATATAGACTGTAATTTATTTTTCATAAACCAAAGTATTTTATCATTTACTCGTACATGAAAACATTTTTTAAAATATATTTTCACAGAATATTAAGTAGTATGTGAATGAGGATTTGAGACACTTTTATCTGTTTCCATGGATCAAACATTTTATCGTGAAAAAATGATGAACAGGTAAGTGAAAACATTATTTGAGATTATTTTATTTTATACCCTACCATTACTATACTTTTTTTGATAATCTTTTTCATATGTGCTAACTCTCATTGGCAAAATATCCGTTAACATACTGTCAATAATACGGAACTCGCGTATTAAATCGTCCATATCATATTTTATACCACGCAAATAAGATCGTATCTGATCAAGTAATTTTTTATAGGTGATACTTGTTGTTTTACAAGCATTTTTTTTAGTTGCAAGACGAGGCTCAATTTTTTTACACGCTGTTCCAAGAGAAACACTAACGCCGGATATTATTAACAAAAACGGATTTAATGATGCTCCACTTGAAATTATACCAGAGCTAGTCATTAGCAGTGGTAAATATAATATCACTCGAAGTATTCTGTTATAGTATTTGTAACATTTTTTCACGCACCAAAGTTTTTTATCATAATATCTGTAATATTGTATTAGAGCGTCAACATCTTGTTTTGGAATTTTATCTGAAATATGATTAAAATCAATTATCTGTTTTTTCATTATACAATTTTTTTTTACACAACAACAAAAGTTCTGGCACCAGCAATTGAATCAAGAAACTCAAGAAATTTATTATTATTAGAATCAGCTATAAATTCTCTGTATTTGTCATAAACATCTGACGAAGTATCTTCATATCGTTCATCTGTTAATACATATTGTTTCTTTAACCAAGCGTATGAATCAAAACTATTTCCTACTTCACTCTCGTACAAATCTGTTTTATTCACCAAATTACTGTAATCGATTTCTGTTTCATCAATATACCCTAATACTAGGCTCAACTGATCTAACGTGAAATTTTTGAGAACAAGATGTTGCCTGATAATTGTATATGAGACTACGAAATTTGCTAACATTAATTTTTTAAGCTTATCTAGTTCAATTGTAAGAAGACCAACAGCAGAAGCTACTTTTAACATTAATTTTTCATATGGTTTTGTGAATATTGTTTTAATTTCGTTGTAATAATTTAGTAGTGACAATTGTCTAGAGTACTGTAATGATGGGAATGGAATATCATCTTCTTCACTTATGTCGTAATAAGAATCAGACTTTACTTCCAACTTTATTTGATTGACTTCTTCAAAAAACTTTTCTCGCTCATCATCACTAAAATTACTAATTTCATCGTCTAAAGTTTTGATTATCTTTAGAGACTTGTTAACAATAATCGGATCAAATTCTGGGTCTTTTGTACGTATCATTGGCAAAATTGCTTTTGCGTACACTTTAATAATTAACTCTGCGTCTGATGTCATAGTAACGATTTTGACCAAGGTTTCTTTGTCATTGTAGTCCATACCGAGATGTTTAAAAATATATCGTTTGAAAACCTATCATATACATTTTTGTTTCTTTTTATTTTTATTTTCTTAGTTTCCGCTAGTTTGTCAAGACGAGTATGATTTTGTTTATTCGTCTTTCTTCCAATGTTCTTCCACTATAAACTCGTGCTTTTATTAAGTCTGATTTTATTATAAAATCTATGTTATACCAATCAAGCTCTAGTTATATTTTTTTAAAACATAATTTCAACTTGTTTTTGCTCTTCTAGACAATCGTCAGGATGACAGTATCTGCTTATAATGTCAAAGTTTTCTATTGCTTTTTTCAGTTGTGGTCCTCGCATATGCATAACGCGAATAAAATTATAAACATAATCTGACGCTATAAGTTTGTTAAATGATTCGATGCCAAGTTTTTTCAAACCTTGTAACTCTTTTGCTATGTCATTAACAGCTCCAACATCTATTTTAGGGTTAAAAATATTATCATAAAATTCTTTCGCAACAGTTATAATTGGTGGTTCTGACATTATTTTATAGCATTAGATTAAATTTGATCATCGAGTGTGTATATCTGAAATGCTGTCAGTCCTGGAAACGGACGTTCAGCAGCAATAACATAAACTCGAAAATACAAGTACTTGTTAACAGTGTTTTCAGTCGGAATCGTAAAATGTTGTGTTGTCGTAATGTAAGTGTCTGTTGTGCTATACAATGTTGCCCAATTAATATCATCATTTGATCCTTCCAATCGCCAATTATAAATTTGACCAATGCTAGGATTTAATCGGCCTCGCAAATGAAATTGCCAAATAGCAACTGCAGTAAGACATTTGATTTTGATCCAAAAATTTTCAATTTCTCCATTGGTCGTCCACTCGTGTCTATCAGAGAAAGTGTAATGAGGATAATTTTCAGGATAATATGCTGATGCGCTTACCTCAAACCCAACTCGATTGTCAGTTGCCTTAAACAATATTGGAATATACCCAACATTATTTTTGGTTCGTTTTACAATACTAAACAGACTGTCAACATACACTTTATTTGTCAGATCGTTAGGGTTAACTGGAGCGTGAGTCGTCATTATCTTGTTGCCTTTCATGTTTATATTCGCTGACATCGGTCCACCGGATTTCTTAAAATATGGGTTAAGTTCTTCTTTTAATTGAGCATAACTAATAGCATCAGTGTTATCAGATGGTGAGGTTATTGGTAATCCAGTTATTTTTGAATTTAATATGGACAGTTCACCTGTCATTGTATCACCGGCTTTGTTAAGCTTATTATCGTCAACAGTTTTTAGTTGTGCATAACTTACAGCTTGTGTTTGATTTAAGTTTTCTGGCGGATATACAATCTCTAAATTTATAATTTTTTTTCCTGACATGTTGATATTACCTGTAACTGTCCCACCTATTTTATCAAGTTTGTTATCATCAACATACTTCAACTGTAAATAACTTACCGCTTGAGTTTGATTTAAGTTTGCTGGTGGATACCCGGTCTCTAAATTTATAATTTTTTTTCCTGACATATCTAAGTTGCCGCTTAAAGTTCCTCCTGTCAATGATAGTTTATTATTGTCGACTAAGTTAAGTTGTGCATAACTAACAGCTTGTGTATTAACGACATTTATTGGTGGATAATCTGTTTCTAACTCTAGTACTCGTTGATTTGACATCAACAAGTTTCCCGTCATTGTGTCGCCGGATTTTTTCAGGTAACCTGATAAATCAACCTTACCATCTGTTATTGTTGTACTTTCAGCTTTTGACGTTGAATCTCCTACTAATGTTCTAAATTTTGTATAATAGCTCATTATTTATTTATAGTCTGACAATTTTTTTATATAACATAAAATTGTATAACAATAATGGCAAAATCGTCGATATTAAACTTTGATACAGAGCGGTTGGTGAAACATAAACATAACAATGAACTTCCAGATTGTCATTATCTTATTGTTGGAAGAACTGGATCTGGGAAAACAAACTTGCTTATGAATTTACTTCTCGGAGATAATTTTAACTACGATCGCGTTTATATTTACACGATTAACCCGCACCAAGATAAGTACGAGCTACTTAACAATTATAATGACAAACTTCGTGATGATCTTGAGGCTGGCGAAGATTTTTTTATTATCAAATAAGCAGAAGAACTTGTCCCAGTTAATCAGCTTGATTTGTCCGAACACAAGATAGTTGTTTTTGATGATATTCCGCTAAACAACGAAGAAATGAATAAAATAAGATCATATTTTTCACTGTCGCGAAACAAAAAATGTAATTCTATTTATCTCGCCCAGGGTTTTTATAATGTTGACAGATTTATTAGGCGAAATACTGGTTGTTTTATATTATTTCCAGGACTTGACAATGTCGGTGTTAGAAATATCGCGAACGAGCAATGTGGTGATGTAACAAAAGATAAATTTATTGAATTATATCATCAAACAACGGCAAATAAATATGACTTTTTTTGTGTGATAAATTAACAAATGATACGAGTAAAATGTTTCGATGTTGTATTGAAAAATATCTACAATGATTTTTATACAAAATAGTATATAATTAATGGAAAGAAAAGCAAAGTACAGAAAACATATAGAAAATCTAAAAAAACTTGCACAGTCTCGGGCAAAATTTAAGCAGCAAGTACAGCAAGCACGACGTGGCCAAGTGGTTGCAGCAGAAACAACAGCAGCCGCACTCAAACCAGTTACTGAAGCTTTACTTGGAAAACAACCTGAAACTAAACCATTATCAGAAGAAGAACTTAAAAAAATTACAAGAAAAAGGTTTACTCGGACTAGTTAAAGAACAACAAGAAGCGGCTGCTGGAAGAATTATTACTAGATCTGATGCGGAGAAAAAAAGATTAGCTGAGTTACTTGTAGCAAATATAGCTAATCCTATAGCTGAACTAAGAAGGTTGTTGAATAATCCACTGGAACTTCAACAAAAATTAGCAGAAGCAGAAGTAGTTGGACCGATTGAAAGAAGGTTAGAACAAAAAACGAAAAAATCAGAAGAAATGTTAGAGGATATTTTTGCTGAAGAAAAAGCTAAAAAAGAAGCATGGAGAAAAGAACATGGATTAGATGTTCAAGAAAAAGAAAGATTTGACTCTGCTTTAGAAAATATAAATGGCAAAATAGCAGATTATGAGTATAAAAATTTTAATGAAAAATATGGTTTTAAAGCTGTGAGAGGACGAGATGTTAGAAAAGATGATTACAAATCCGAAGAAAAAATTAAAGAGCTAGGAAAAAAAAAATGGAAGAAGAAAGTAAGATACATCTTGACGATGTAAAACTAGAAAACGAAAACTACAGCAACAGTATTGACAGATATCGACATTGGATTATTGCTGATCTTTATATCAAAGTTATTAGTAGAATAAAAGAAAACCGATGCGAAGATGTTAACCATAGTTTGATTACTGAGGCAAAAAATCTAGATGAAAAAGGTATGAAAGCTGATACAGTTGTCCCAAAAGATATGGATCCTATTAAAAGACAAATCGAATTAAGTCGATTGGTTGATAATTATAAAGAACTTGATAGAAAGTTAGCTGAAAAAACTGGAGAAGGAGTTAGAATATTTTCATCAGTTACTTAAATGATTGGCAGATTAATGCTATTGATATCATCAAAAGAAGCTGGAAATGTTGGTGCTGAAATTGACAATGAAATTATTGACATACTTGATAATTTGAGACCGGAAAATTTATTAACATCTGAAGAATACGAAACTTTACATCGCGATTTAATCGCGGCGATTTAATTTTATAAAATTATAATAATAAATGTCAGCAAAATTATTACTAGACTCTAGCCAATCTGATAAAGATAGCGCAAATTTTTCTGTAAAGTATATTCCGCCAATAGAACTAGATCGTGAGAACCAATATGAAATTGGACTAATTTCCTGTACTTGCTGGCATGCTATAGCTAATGTAAAATCTGGAATTAACAATGAATTTACATTTACTGTTAGTGATCTACGTTCTCCAATATTTAAAAAATGGATATCAATTAAAATTCCACAAGGAGCTTATAATATTGACGATCTAAATAAAATCATAAAAGAACTTATAACAAAAAATAAAGGAGTTGCAGACGATTTTGAGCTAACACCAAATTATAACACGTTAAGGGCCAGAATTGCATTAAAAAATATGACAGTTGGTCTTTGGATGAAAACAAGTATCGCACCACTGATAGGATTTAATTATAATACATATCCTAATGTTCAAGATGTTAAATATGCATATGACGGTGAAAATCCAGTAAATATAACTGATGTAAACACAATATTGGTAAATTGCTCTATTGCATCTGGATCTTACTCAGCCTTAGGTAGCAAAGGACAAACGATATACAGTTTTTCACCAGAAGTTCCACCAGGATCTCTTATGCAAATTAGTCCACGTCAGGTTATTTATTATCCGTTAAACGTTGAAAGTCAAATAACAGAAGTAAATATGCAATTGACAGATCAGTCTGGAAGACAGTTAGATCTTAATAATGAAGTTGTTACTTATTATTTACACTTACGAGAACAATAGTAAACATATTTTCTAAGACAATAAAATTATGCAACCTCAGATATAATGAAACAGAGAAAAAAAATTATCGAAGAAAAATAGTCGGAGGATTTTTGGGAAATATATTTGCTAAAATTATAGAAAATGCTCCAGGAATAGCTCATAAAGTTGCACCAATTGCACTTGACGCATCAAAAGCTTTTGCAACTGGAGCTGCATCTGTTGCTGGAACTGCTGTTTGACAAAAAATAGCTGATAAAATAAAAGGCGGTATACCAACAATCAAACAAGCTATTTCAGAAATCGCACCAACAAAAGAAACTCAACGCGCAATGATAACAACGACAAAAAAACTTTTATCACCACGAGGAGAACAAATTATACAAAAATTAATATCTAAATCAACAACACCGAAATAGCTTCACTCTCAAAATTTTGTATAACCTAATAAATAAAAAAATGTCTGTAAAAAATTATCTCGATTTAGCAGAAACTTATGACACAGACAACACAGTAACAGAATTTGAATATGTTGAATATCTCGATGAAAATTCTAACGAACCTAATAAGGCTGGCCGCAGAACATTTAATACTCGAGACGAGGACGTATTTCTGCTTCCTCATAAAGCAATGTTAGAAGGTCGTGGTCGGATTATGACAGCACCTGCCGCACCTGTCGCAATTGATGCTAGAAAAGAAGTAGCTCTTATAAATGATGGTTGGTGTTTATTTAAAGATGCTCAATATCAGCTGGCCAATCAAACTGTTGAAGATATTTCAAATCACTTACAAGTTGCAAGTACAATCTTAAATATTATTTCGTTTTCCGATGATTACTCCAGATCGACTGCAACTAATATGATGTGGTTTAAAGATACTGGAGCTGGTTTAATAATTCCTGTGATAAATGAATTTATCTTAAGGACAGCAGTTGCAGCTGGAGCTGATGCTGCTGCAAGTGCCGCAAATGTAAGAGATTTTCTTATCGCTAATGCTGCCAATTTTGGTATAGCCGCACCAGCTGCAGCCGCTGGTGCAAACGCTACAAGAGCCTCACTTACTGCAGCTTGTAATATATTGGTATAACACTACCAGATCCAGCTGCTGACGGTACTGCAATGTTAGGTTTGATTAATAACGCAGTTAGCGTGAGAAATAAACGTTACAATGAAGGTTATACTAAGAGAAAGGCACTTGCAGCAGTATCACGTCAAATTACAATGATGCTGCCGTTAAGAACAATATTTTGGTTTTTGCAGGGACTATAATAAAGTATTTCGTGGAGTTAAACATACGCTTATTTTAGATCGATCAGATCAAAACGACTGCCTGTTTAGGTCAGGTGGGGCTGAGGTACAATTTGTCATAAACAAACTTGCACTATGGATGCCAAGAATAACTCCGTCGATCACTAAAATGGCGGAATTAAATGATATGTTGCAAAAACACACAAACAGAATTTATCTTCAGCAACATAAAATATATCAAACAGCAGTTCCGAATACCACAGACTACACGTGGCGAGTTACAACAACATCAAGTGAACAAAAGCCACGGCAATTATTTGTTGTATTCCAGCAACAAGCTCGACGTGGCAACCAACAACAAAATAATGCGATATTTGATAATGCTGATGTTAGACGAATATATGCTAGAATAAATTCAAAACAATATCCAGAACGAGCGATAGAATGTAATTTTGCAGATGACGCTAATAAAAATATCACTCGACTTTACATGTATTTACTCGACGCACTGCAAAAATATCAAGATGTTGGAGATGGATCTCAGATATCAGTAGAGGAATTTCGTACACTTTATCCAATATTTTATTCTGATGTTAGTAAACATAGCGAGCGAGCTGTAGACAGCACAGCTGATATTGAAATTACATGGACGCTCGAAGCAGCTCCAGCTGTACCATTTTATGTATATGCGTTAGTAATAAGCGATAGATTTGTTACAATTGACTCTGTTGGTGGTAAAATGTCAGTCCAAGTTTAATCTGTAACTTTAATATAAGATGACAAAATATATTGTAAAAGAAATATATTTAACTAATGGTCAAGTTAAAAAATTAGCAGCTGCTGTTGCAAAGAAGAGGCAGGTTTCATTAAAAGTCAACCCTAACACCAAAGGTGTTTTAGGTACTTTAACAAAATTAATGTTAACCAAAAAACAAGTAAATAAATACGGGCGCAAAAAACCTTTTGTTTTAAATTTAAGTGCTGCACAAATAACTGCAATGTCAAAACAAGGTGGTTTCTTCGGTCCGGCACTATCTGTAAGGGCCAGAACGTTAATACCTAAAATTTTGTCAGTGTTAGGTACATTAGGATTAGCAGCAGCGTCTGGAGCAGTATCTGGCGCAACGAAAAAGGCAGTTGAAGGTCATGGAATAAAGAAAATTTTCGTCGATGGTAACAAAATTAGGAAAATTACTTGTAATTTTCTGACTTTAATTTTATGTGACTGATAAATATAATGCCCAGACGAAAAACAGCAAAAAGAATGACAATAGCAAAAAGAAAGACACCGACGAAAAAAAAGACACGACAGAGGCGAAAAGGTGGATTTATTCCAATAGCCCCGTTACTAGCAGGATTGGCGAGAAGTCTATTGTCAAATCTGTTAGGAGTAGGACGAGGACTAATGTTGCCAGGAACAAGGAGATGAAGTCTGCCTTAAGTAATTTTGATATACTTGACAAACTAAAAAAAGTAAAAAAATTCTGTGGAGTTTATTCTAAAGATGAACTTACAGCGATTCCAGAGACGCTAGGTTCGTGTGTTATAAATATACAAGATTTTAATGACGGATCTGGCACACATTGGGTAGCTGTTTTTGATAACAATTATTTTGACTCATTCGGAATTCCACCAAGTGACGCAGTAAAAAAATATATGAGTAAAATTCAAGATACGAAGTCTCTTGCAAAAATAATAAATTATTCGTCTAATCAAATTCAACCAGTTGGAACTTCTGCTTGTGGATACTATTGCGTAATGTTTATTAAACAGATGACCAAAAATCCAGATTTTTTAAAGTTTATTTTGCAATTTGACAAACAACCTTCTCACGCTAATAATGAGATTGCATTAAATTTTATCTAAACTCACTGATATACAATGTCAACATATTGTCTTAAGTGTAAAACTAAAATAGAAAATAAAAATGAAAAAACAGAAAAAACAAAAAATAATAGAATAATGCTGAAAACTATTTGTGCAATCTGTGGAAAAAGAAAAAGTATGTTTTTACCTGAAACAAAGTTGTCCGGAGCGGGTTATCCAGAAATTATTTTAGTAGACAACTGAAACAATATTATCTGAAAAATTTGTCAGTTATAAAATAAATAATGACATGCGAGTGCGATTGTGATAGAGATTTAAGTCTCGAGCAAAATAAAATTGTTACATATTGTCAGAAATGTAAAAACAGAGAAATAATTGGAACAGGTATAGATATACATAAATTTATTGGCAAATTACCGAAACCAAAAGGCGGTTGGACATTGCCAGGCCATAAATATACTGGACCTTATAATCCTCTTGATAAACAACTTGACGAAAACGATAATCCGCTGCCAGGACAAGAGCCTTACAATCAAGTTGACGCAATAGCAATGCGCCATGATATCTGCTATAGAGATATTAATCTTCCAGACAGCGATCAAAATAAACACAGCTGCGATAAAGTAATGTTAGACGAACTTCGTGATATGAAACCTGTAAATATGCGAGAACGTGTTGACCGAAGGCTGGTCCAGGGTTTTATTGGAGCAAAATATAAATTAGGTCTCGGTAAAAAAGAATTATATGATGATCTTGCCTTAGAGCTACACAGACCAAAAAAAAAAAAGTTTCCGCGACGTAAAGTTGTCGCAAATGCCGTTGATGACATCTGGGCGATAGATTTGTTGATGTTTCAAATCTAGCTCAGTTTAACGTTGGCGCTGATGGCCCTCCAAAGAGAGATCTTTTTAATGTTTTTAGCAAATACGCGTTTAGTATACCCGTTTCAGATAAAACAGGGACATCAATGACTGATGCGCTAAAACAAATAATAACAACTACAGAAAGAAAACCAAATAGAATCTGGACTGATCATGGAGCAGAGTTTTTTAATAAAACATTTGAACAGTTTTTGGAACAAAATAACATTAAAAAATATGTCACAGGAAATGAGGGAAAAAGCGTCATCGTTGAAAGATTTAATCGCACGCTCAGTGAAAGAATCCACAAGTATTTGACAGCTAAAAATACGAATAAATATATTGACAATTTACAGAAAATTGTTGACGAGTATAACAACACGAAACACAGATCCCTTTCACTAGGCAAAATGAAAATCTCGCCAAACGACGCGATTACAAATCCAATATTAGCAAACGAAAATATGTACCGCAGACATAAATTTAAAGTTGGTGATAAAGTTAGAATTTCTTTGATGAAAAAACATTTGAGAAAGGATATACTCATAACTGGAGCGAAGAAGTATTTGTTGTTGATAAAGTACTTTTAACAATACCAGTTACATACTCGTTGAAAGATTTATTAGGTGAACCTATAACTGGCAGTTTTTACGAGCAAGAACTTCAGAAAACAGAACAAGATATATTTGTTATTGAAAAAGTTATTAAGAAGCGCGGCAACAAAAGTTTAGTCAAATGGCGAGGGTATGGCGATAAATTTAATAGCTGGGTACCAACTCGGTCGATTTAATCGACTGCGATCAAATAATATTATTACAAATTTCTTCGTATTTTATTAGTACGGATGTACATTTTACTGGTTTACATAAAGAAATTAAATGTAATTTTCTTGCATCATCGACTGGCATTAAATTAAATATTTTAACAAAAATAAAATCGCATTTTATATTTCTTTGTTGTCCAGTTATTTTTACGTTTAAAAAGGGTTTTATAAGCTGCCAAATTATTTGATGCTCGGCAACAGTAAAATTAAATTTTATTATTTTTTTAGCAATATGGTACTTAACATCATATCGCCCAGTTGTTGATCTGCTTAAATTTTTTTTTACTAACAACAACATCATCTTCTTCTTCATCATAGTTATGCAAAATATCATTTTCAGTATAACCAGCAAATCTGTCATTAGTAATATTTTCTAATGTAAAATTTGAAACTGAAACAAAATCTCCCGAATACAGTTTAGCCAGTCTCTCAATTAAGTTCATTATTATAATAATCTTTTGTCTAATTAATAAATAATAAGATGTTCGGAGAAATAAAATATCATCAAAGAGTTAATACACTAAATCACAAAGAATTAGATGAGGCAATTCGAAATTGTTTGTTGGGAAACAGTTTTTATTTTGCTGATGTTATGATAAGATTAGGCGAATTTGACAAATTGTTATTAACAGCAGCAGACAAAATAAAACTCGATACAAATAAAATGATGACATTACGATTTAATCGCGACGATGTCATGGAATTTAGTCATAATTGTCTTACTCGAAATGATATAGAAAATATCATTAGTTATCGTATTTAAAACTAAATCTATCAAATGTCAACATTGACGTTGCTGATTTTGTTACATTATCAGCTACAAATTTTACTACACGTGGATTAATTTTATGATATTTTGCCGCAGATGCTATTGATTTAAATTTTATTTCTTCATAAGTTTTGAGATTTATTGAAACAACTGATCTTTTTGGATTTTTAAAATTAGAACCATCAAAACCGGCTCCATGTCTTGTGTTTTCTTTTGGCGTAACCACATCTAAATTTTCCAAACGATTATCTGTTTTAATACCATTTTTATGATCAACAACTAAACCATTAGGTATCAGTCCGTTAAAAGTTTCAAACACAAAACGATGATATTGATAATGAACAAAATTAGTTTTTGTTCTACGTACATTAACACCAAAATATCCACTGTTCTTCAAAATTCCAATAACTTTTTTTGTTCTTATATGTCTAATAATTCCCTTATCATTTGTCTCATATAAATCAAATACTGGATGAGGTTGAAATTCATTTTGTAATGCTAAATGTTCAATATTATCATCAGCAACTGCGTTATTTACTCTGTATACGCATTGTCCTTCTGGAATATCGTTGCAAAACAAAGTATAAATAAAATCTTTTCGAAACATTTTAATTCTTTCTGTATTATCGCCTTTTACTGAAATTAACATACCAGCTGGTGTTGATATGCCAACAGATTTTTTAGATTCTATATTAATAACAGGACCTAATGCATTTGCATCGTATAAGTTGTACATTGGGTGTACATTATAAGTTTCTTGCTCTTCCGCTGTCATATCGATATATCTCAAAATTTCTGTCATTATACTATAAGGTTTTTCATATCTCTAATTAGGAATCTTAAAAAATTCAATTAAATATAAAATATTACTATATATATATATAATGTTAAAATTGCGAAAATATCGCTAAAATGAACATTATCAAAACAGAAAAAATTGCTTCAGCATTTTCTGGTTACGATAATAGTTACAAACTTGATGATCAAAAAATTTTAGCAAATTTTAACTCCTCAAATTTATTTAATCTTTTACAACCAGTTATAGCTAAAGAACTTTAGGCTCATAAAAGTATCAAACTTATAGTCCAATATCATACGATTTTATCAAAGTTACACGCAGTTGATGATATACTTGATGTAATTTTTGAAACAAAAAGTTTTGACAGCGTAATTTCGGAACCATATTTAACAGCAAAATCGAGAAAAATATTAACTGGAACAAACATTGCCATGGTCGCCGATGAAATACATCAAGAAATAAACAAAAAATTAGAAGAATTTACTTCGTCAGGATCGGGTTGGAAATTTGAAATGATAAAAGAAGTTTTATTTCACACAGCAAAATATAACGTACTTCGCGGTAGTTTGTACGTCGATCTCCCTCAAAAAATTAAAAACAAAAAATGCTGTATAAATGTCAAAAGCAATGATTATAAATGTTTTCAGTGGTCTATTCTTTCTGCAAAACATCCTCTGTGTGATCACCCTGGCAGAATTGAAAAGTATTTGCCATACAAAGACGAACTAAATTTTTTAGGAATAACTTTTCCAGTAGCAGAAAATCATATACCAAAGTTTGAAAAACAAAACAGTATCTCAGTAAATGTTTTCGGACTATATGAGCGAGAAAACGTTTACCCGAGATATATCTCAGAAAATGCTACACAAACTACAATAAATTTATTATTTTATCAGGGACATTATTGTTGGATAAAAAACTTTAACGGCCTAGTTGGCAGACAGTATAGTAAAAATAAAAATAAAAAATATTTCTGTTATAGATGTCTGCAGGGTTTTTCTGGCGATGGAATACTGCAGGAGCATCTCAAATACTGTGTCAACGTTCAAAGAATAAGTATGCCTAGCGAAAAAGAAAAAAATATTAAAATTTAAAAATTATGATCATAAACTAAATATTCCTTTTGTTATTTACGCTGATTTCGAGTGTCTACTCGTTCCTGTGGTTGGAGCAGAAAATAATCCAAATAAATCAAGTACTAGAAAAATACAACAGCATATTCCTTGTGGAGTAGCTTATAAAGTAGTTTGTTGCGCTAACGATAAATTTTCAACTCCGATAGAGTTATATAGAGGTGAAAATCCTGCCGTATGGCCATTAAAAAATTTAATAGACGAAGTTAATAAAAATTTCTAACAGATTATTTAAAACAGCTCCGATGAAAATAACGTCTAAACAACAACTCGATTTCGATGAAGCAGTTAATTGTCATATTTGTGAAAAGTTGCTGGTAGACTCCAACGGAGTCTGTGATAAGGTGCGAGATCATTGTCATTTGACCGGCCAATATCGTGGAGCAGCTCATAACAGTTGTAATTTAAAATTTCATGCTCCAGATTTTATTCCTGTAGTTTTACATAACTTTCGTGGCTATGACAGTCATATCATTGTAGAAGCTTTTGGTGATAAAAATATTAAAGCTAAACTAAAATTAAATAACGTAAAATAAAATGTATTCCAAATAATATTGAAAAGTATATGTCGGTGACGCTCGGTAAATTACGTTTTATTGACAGTCTGCAATTTATGGCAGCATCATTAGATGAGCTTGTAAACAGCGCTACTAGCGCCGGTAGCAATTTCGCTAACCTAAAAAGTTGCTTTGGTGAAAACTATATCAATTTGACAAAAAAGGTATCTTTCCTTACGAGTATCTCGACGACTGGAGCAGATTTAATGAAACTTCTCTTCCTGATAAAGCTAAATTTTACTGGCAACTCAAAAATAAAAATATCACAGATGATGAATACAAATATGCATAAGATATTTGGAATAAATTTAGTTGTAAAACATTTGGTGATTATCATGATCTATATTTAAAAAACAGAAGTATTATTACTAGCAGATGTTTTTGAGAGTTTTCGTCGAGTAAGCTACAGCAGTTATGGACTAGATCCTTGTTGGTATTATTCTGCTCCAGGATTGTCTTGGGACGCTCTACTAAAAACAAGTAAGATAGAACTGGATCTCTTAACAGATGTCGATATGTTTAACTTCATTGAAAAAGGTATCAGAGGCGGAATTAGCGTTATAACAAAGAAATATGCAGTAGCTAATAACAAATATCTGAAAAATTATGATAAAAATCTCCCATCTAATCATATTATTTATCTAGATTGTGTGAATTTGTATGGATATGCGATGTCAGAGCCAGTGCCTTGTGATGGATTTCATTCGATAACTCCAGATCAATTTCTTAGAGAAACTGAAAAAGATTTACTTAGAAAAATTAATAATGATTTTTCCGATATTTCATACTTTGTTGAAGTTGATCTAGATTATCTTAGTTCTTACATGATCTACATAATGATTATCCGTTTTGTGCAGAGTCTATGATGATTGATTATAGTTTATTATCGCCTGAACAACGAGCAACGACAACAGCAAACTATTCGATTGTTAATAAGTTAGTTCCAAATTTGTTAAATAAAAGAAATCACGTTATGCATTACAAAAATTTAAAACAAGCTGTAGATGCTGGACTAATTCTTAGAAAAGTCCATCGCGTGCTAAAGTTTAATCAGTCGAGGTGGATGGCAAATTATATTGACTTAAATACGAAACCTCGTGCTGTGGCTAAAACCGAATTTGAGAAAAACTTTTTCAAGTTAATGAACAACTCGGTGTTCGGTAAGACAATGGAAAAAATTCGAAAAAGAGTTTCGATAGAAATGGTTAATGACATAAATTGCAGAAATAAATTAGTTAAGGATGATGGTTTTGTTAGTATGAAAATATTTAATGAAAATCTTGTTGCAATACAACGACGAAAGAAAAATTTAAAGTTAAATAAACCGATTTATGTTGGTGCAGCTGTACTTGATATATCAAAATGGCTGATATATGATTTTCACTGTAATTTTTCCAAAAAGCAGTGGCCAGATTCAGAGTTGCTATTTACTGATACAGATTCGCTAGTTTATAATATAAAATGTGAAGATATCTATCAGGATATTTACAATAATAAAAATCTATTTGATTTATCAGATTATCCAGCATGTAGTGGATTTCAAGATAATTCTAATAAGAAAGTTATTGGAAAAATGAAAGATGAATTTATGTTTATGCCAGTTAGGAATTTGTCGGACTAAAGAGTAAAATGTATGCTGTCATATTATATGACAATAAACTTACAAAAAAAGCAAAAGGTATTCGTCAAGGATATGTGAAAAAGATGATGAATTTTGACGATTTTAAAGCAGCGCTAAACAATAATGTCAGTTTTATCAAAACAAATGTTATCAGAACAAATCATCATAAACTTGAAACGGATACAATTATAAAACGTGGATTAAGTATTTTGATGATAAAAGGTATTGCAGAGACGGAATTAATACACTAGCACTTGGACATTATGCAAGTAATTTTGTCTAAACATCAGAAATAATGTTCGAAAATTTACCATTAGTCGATGGAGTTAATAGCAAAATGAAAAAAAATAATGGTTAATAACCAGCAATTATCATTTGAATTTAACGATGAAATTTCAGGTATTTGTTTTAGTAAATTTGACAGAATCAAACTCTGCCTTATCAGATGAGACGATAGCAAATATTTTAATTATCCCGAAAGTTTGCGAGACGAGCGTGCACTAAAATATGACAATTTTCATGATCCGATCAGCCAACAACAGTATACAAATATTAATATAGACTTAGACAGGTCGAAGGTTTCTGTAAAAGGTAGTAATATCTTCTCAGTAAGATAGCAATGAAAGAACTATTTGATTGTCGTCGAAAATTAACCGGTAGAATTAAATTTTATTTGTATTATTATGACAATAAATCATACTTACTAGCGAATGTTGAAATATTGTTCATTGGTCAAGAAATATAACTCTGTATACCATATCTGTTTTTAAAAGGGAGATAATACTGTTCCAGCTAAGTTTAAAATCTTTTGTAGTTATTGAACATAGCATATACTGTTTCGTATTTATTTTTTTTTGGCTAATGAAATGTATAAAGTTGTATCTAATAGTAATGTTAAGTCCTAAATCCTTGGTGGCAGTTCTGTATTTACCGAAATGACTAGCAATTCCTCTTGCATAAATGTTAATAGATAGCCTTATATAAACATAGTTACTGTAGATTCTCGCTTATAAGTTGAGTCCAACTGCAAACTGCACAGGCCTAAATATGCTGTCGTATAATGCACCAGCAGATCTTGGTCTGCGCAGTTTTGCTAGGAGTAATCAGTAAAACAAACGAGATAAACTCTGATCTGCAGGCACATAATGCTATGGCAGATCTTTATCTTTTTGTCTGCAGTTAGCCTCGACTTGTAAGCGAGTATATATGCTATGTCATTTACGTTAAAACCCATTTACAAAATATTGATTATTTCTCGCAGAGTCTGTTTGTAATATATATATATATATATATATATATATATATATATATATATATATATATATATATATATATATATATACAGCGTCTGTGTAGTCATTCAGCCAACTCATTGACATTACTGAGTAGTATCCTTGGCAACGGTCGATCTTATACAGCTTCTGTATTCAGCCAACATTAGGATTTCATTTTTCTGTACAAACATATTTATATAGAATCAAAAATCATGTATTTCTCGATTTATTTATAATAACGTTTTTCAAAATCAGAAAATGTAATGCTGTTTGGTAACTATATAATAAATTTTTTAACATATATATATATAAGGAAATCCGGTGGCCGATTGCTAACGCGTTGGATTCTCATGCTCGAGGTCCTGAGTTCTATTCTCGTGACCGGCACATTGCCGGCGAGGGCGAACTTATGCCAAAATTCTCTTATTTATTTGGGGCTCCGCCGCCCCTTCTGCGTTTCAACAGAAATTTGCGCACTCTCCACCATGTCACTTGATGGGTGTGTTTTTTCACACTCTCCGGGTTGATTATGGGGGAGAGTGTACAAATTTCTGTTGAACGTAGAGAAGGCCCGTTTCTATGTGTCGTCCCTGTAAATATATGTAAATACGTTACTGTAAATACGTTACTGTAAATATAATTGCTGTAAATATGCTTGCTGTAAATACGCTACCGTAATTAAGATTCTGTGTTTTGTGCTGTCCGTAAGATAAGTTTATATGTAATCTCTGATCCTGCTAGGATGTCCTTTGGCAACCTAGGTGGTTACATGGGGTTGTATAAAACTGTGCTGTCCGTAAGATAAGTTTATATGTAACCTCTGATCCTGCTAGGATGTCCTTTGGCAACCTAGGGAGTCACATGGGGTTGTATAAAACTGTGCTGTCCGTAAGATAAGTTTATATGTAACCTCTGATCCTGCTAGGATGTCCTTTGGCAACCTAGGGGGTCACATGGGGTTGTATAAAACTGTGCTGTCCGTAAGATAAGTTTATATGTAACCTCTGATCCTGCTAGGATGTCCTTTGGCAACCTAGGGGGTCACATGGGGTTGTAACTGTGCTGTCTGTTTCGTCTGATTTCGAATTTCCTCTGATCCTGCTAGGATGTCATTTGGCAACCTAGGGGGTCACATGGGATTAATTCAAATGCCCCTGAACTTGCTAGGATGTTGTTTGACAACCTAGGAGTTCACATAGGGTTGTGCTGTGATTATATGTTTTGTAAAAATATTGTATTATTATGATTTAGAAATATTTTTTATTTTTACTGTTTTATTTATAGTAGTAATATCATTCATCAACCATGTTGTCAATAAATGTCATTGGGTCATCTGACCAACCTCATCTCTCCAAAATTTGGGGTGGGGGTGGGTGAGGGTTCTGGTCTAGAATCCCCTTTGGGTTTCAAAATTTCATCATTTTCTGAGATAAAAATTTGGAGGAAGGTGGTTTTTTGAGGGAGAGGGGGTCTCTGAGGTGGTGAAAAAAATGTTAGAATATATTTATTTTTGAGGGGGGTGAGGGTTTCTGGCCTAAAAACCTCTTTGGCATAAAAACCTCATATACATCTACTACTGCCATGTATACATTTACTAGACCTGACTTCCACTGAAACAATAAAACAATTTACTTTTCATCACATTTAGTTTTCAGGAGGAGGAAAACAACGGCAGCATCTTCTCAGGATCCTTGTCCATCTTCATTGATCATTAAAAACTGCACAACGGGGTACAAAAACATTGTCTTCATGAGTTGCTGAGGAACCTATAAAGAGACAAATAATGGGATGGAAATTGACAGAAGGAGGCTAAAGTAGAGGGCAGTGACAGGTTACATTGGCGAATTCTCATTTTATAATCATGCTGAAATTTACTGTGAAGCTTTATCTCTTAATAATGACGTATTTTTGTTTCTTTTTATAAGTTGCCTTTAATTTCAGAATAAACTATAACAAAGAGCTAGTTAGTGGTTTCTTTACGCTTTTTTACCACTGAAGTTTAAAATATTGTGTTTTACATTACTGCTTTTAAAAGCAAACTTCCAAATGAGATGATTGTAACATTTGCAGATTGTGAGACACTAGACAATTATCACTATACAGTGTTTGGACAGATTCTCAGTATCTTTCCTGACCACGAATTTTGTTTTATTCCATGTCAGTGCTGAAATCTTCAAAGCTATATATGATAGCCGTGAAATTAGAGTCGTTATACATACTTTTTGCCATTTTCTCCACATGAACTTTGAATATTTTAATTTCACATATTTGGGAATTTTATTGTAAGACCAACAATCATTCACCATGTCACCTGAAGAAGAGAACCTTGTGTCCAACCATATATATATATATATATATATATATATATATATATATATATATATATATATATATATATATATACTGAAAATACATAGAGATCCTATGCGTTTATATTAAGATGTCGAATTAATTTCTGGTTTTAAAGTGTGATTTACGTCAGATTAGCCTGTTTGGTGTGGAAACATCCAAGTCCTTCCCAGCATATATGGCTAATTAGAACTTTAGAGATGTCCACTCAGTAACTTTCTAAATGCCCGAAGGTCTTCTTGTTTTAATTATAAAATAAATTTTGATTGAGGTTCTTCTGTTTTGTTTCCCAGCTGTCCAAGTTTTACAGTTCCTAATGTTTTTGTTTTTTTCTTTTCTTCTTTGTCTGCATCTTTATCTTCTCTTCTTCCCGCCGTCGGACGTTTCCTCGACACATGAGCTGTTGTTCCTCATTCATTACATTTCCGTTGGGGTAAGGGGGGAAGGGGGGGGGGAGAGTAGCCGAGTGGTCTAAAGCGCTCATCGTTCCGGATCACTGCCATCTCACCTCTGTCTACGTGAGTTCGAGTCTCAGGCTCGGCTAACGTGGGTACGTGGGAAAGCCTGCCAGTAGCTTTTCGTGAGTCGGTGGTTTTTCCAGGGGTTTTCCAGGGTTCTTCCTCCACCATTAATACTGGCCGCCATTTATATCCTATCTTGTGCTGAAAAATGGCGTTAAACCAACTGCAACAATATTTCCAATGGCATATGAAATCTTTGTACTAATTTTGTAAGAAAGAACCCATGAAAAAGTGCAGGACAACAAAATTTTTTGTGAACGCCGTTTCTCAATCTGCGTACTTCCTTTTGTACTTGGTAGCCATTATATGGTGCCATTCTGGAGCCATGTATTTTGATATCAAATTTTGTTCAAATCTTTCTATTTTTGCCTCTAACAAAATTTTAACAGAAAGGTCTGAGATGTATATTTCTTCCAGTGTCTGTTTGATTTTTCTTGTTATAGGCTGTGGTTCTACTATCACGGCCATTCAACCTTTTATCATTATGGGTCCATATGGCAAGATTGTCTTTTCTTTCTTCGGGGTATAGAATATATAATCCTTCTTTATCGCATCCAGTACTGCCACTACTTCTGCCATTGTGGGTCTTTATTTCAAACGGATATCTGAGATATCAATCCCTTGTGTTCCCTCATACCATTGGGCCACGTGTGTTTGGCATTTCGCTGTCTCTCTCATACAAGTATTGAAGAAATGTTCTCATACTGGCATTTTAATATTTGACTTAAGTATTTCACACAATTATTTTACCCTGTTCTTTGATATAATCTTAGAGTGTTGTAGCAGAGTACATGTACATTTGTCCTGTACTAACTGATATGCACTTAGGCATGAATGAAATTTGCTCACTCAATGTTCATTTCTTGGTCTTGATTTTGTAATTTTCATTGATTCCATTGATTTGTTTTGAAGACTCTTCCAGCACAATACCGATTCCGTTTCTACGCGGGAGATTTTTTGTTTGGTACTGCCAATGCTAATTTCTTTTTCAAGATTGACGATCAGATTGGTTTAGTAGTGTTATAATAAGTCTTTTGCCCTTTTGGGTCCTGATAATTGCCAAAGACTATTCTCCATGACTTGGCAAGCAAACTATATAATGTGTGTGCAATCCGTGCATGTTCTTAACCCGCATACGGAAAGCTGTTACCTAAGCATCAGCTGCTGAATCAAATGTTGCGAGTGTACATGAGCTGTAACAAAGAGTGGATATAATCAAAACAGTTTATCTTACGGGCCAGAAAATACGGTGAGAGATAAGCTATTTTGATTCAATTTAGCAATGTATTTTTTTTATATTTTTTTAGCCTGCTAAAGAATTCAAATCAAAATTAATACAAGTCATTCATATCTACAGAGTTAGAAAAAAAAATCTGTTTTGCTAATATCGTAAAAATAACTGAAATGTTTCTAATGAGCGAGACTGATATGTCCGATTGAGAGAAAATTACTATTTCTTGGCTATGTATGCTTACCATTACACTAGACCTTGTGTTGATATGCATGATAAAGTTGTGAAATAGTAATTTAAAATGCATTGTCTATCTATCTTAGGTTATTATTAGGAGAGTCGCTCACGTGTTTATCAGAAAATTTCAGAACGCCAAATACGAGTTTTCATTCAATATCGAATAGAGACGTAGCTATGAAAGCTAAAGCGTCGTTCTAACAAACACAAGGATAGTACTGAATCTGAGCTGTGAGAATTGAAAGTCAGTTTGATGATTTAAAATCGACATTAGTGATGATATGTGGCACGGATAATCTTTGAATCGTATCTGAAACTGATACAGAATGCACACATTAGTTCACTGTAAGGGGCCCCGAGTGGCCAAGTGGTCTAAAGCGCTGTCCGTTACGGATCACTGTCATCTCACCTCTCTCTGCGTGGGTTCGAGTCTCGGATTCGGCGAATGTGGATATGTGAGAAAGCTTGCCAGTAGCTTCTCGTGGGTCGGTGGTTCTTTGCGGGTATTTCCCGGTTTCTTCCTCCACCATTAATACTGGCCGCCATGTATAGCCTATCGTGTGCTGAAAAATGGCGTTAAACACAACAACAACAACAGTTCACTGTAAAACTTCACATGGATCAGGTTACAATTAGTCGCGTGCCAGTAATTTCAAAGAACTGATTCAAAAGCAAAGTTTTATTATAGAATTACTCTGATTACTCACAGGCGCACCAAAACTAATCGGGTTCTGACCTCACGCGCTGCAACAATTTGCTAAACAATTTGCAAAGAGAGTGGTTGATAGCATAAAAAACTGCTATGGATCGGTTAAAGAATCTGAGATCTCTAGCGATTCAAACGATTCAAAATCGACTACAACGATTAGTGACACGAGCAACACTAAAAGTGCTTAAGCTACCATCAACAGAATCTATGCCTCCTACCATTAGTAAAGTAATGAAGCCACTCAACAACCATTGTCAGATTCAATGATTGCAAATCTGGCAATGGAGAGTGAATTACAGTTTTGGATGTGAGTGGTATTAGAATCAATTATCTATAAGCGGAAACTATAGTTTCATCATGGCTCAGTTCAAATCCAGCATATGACATAGGCCCGCCTGATTTAGTAGATCGAAGTAGGTGACATTGTCAGTATTGCTCATACTTGTCCATTGACGCGAATCAATTAAAAAAGGAATTGCAAGTGCAAGACATGTCTAGATTTTTCTTTCAATGTAAGGCATTGTTAGAACTTCAGGGAACTTTGTACACTAGAACAATGTCTGTTATGATGCCGGTGTCCAACTAGGATTGGTCAAGAATGGAATTGCGGCGTTGTTTAACAATGCACACTATTCCATCGACGCAAGGGAAATCAAATAAATTCTTCATAAAAGTAGACGCAACCACAACAATTATTGGACTCGCCAGATATATCAAATTGTACGGGATTCTTTTCTGGACCCATGACCTGATGATATGGATAATGTTTAATGTATACTGCCAACCAGGATTTCACTATTGGATTTGCACAGCCTAGATCACTATTTATTAGTGGTTCACTGAGGTTTCGTGCGCAGTTTCCCTCAATCACGCATTTGGGTTTTGTAGGGATATTCGCAGGGGGGTTTTTTTTCGGTGTTAAACACGGTCACCTTAATTCATAAGAACCACTCAAACAATGCATTTTGGCGCACAGGAGGTGTCGATGGTTTGTTGTATTAGAAACACTCAGTTTGTGTGCTCTTGTTTTATCCCTTTCAATGAGTAAAGAGTCATGATTGTTATCGTTTATACAGTCGTGCACAACGTTAACACTGTAGTTTCTCGCACTTACCACATACGCACACCACTAACTATTATTGTGGACAGTTTACATGGCAGAAGGTGAACTTATTGCACATGGACTTATTGCACATGGACTTATTGCACCAAAACGTCTTTTGGCGTTTCAAGTTAAAAATCAAGATAATAGTCAAAAGCTTAAAAAGATGATATTTAGGAGTGACAGAAGTTTCGGCCATTAGGACCCTTCTGAAGAAATTTGGCTTAGCTATGCAGAAGCTTCTCTTCATATTGCACGTCCGCATCACAATTTCTGGTCGTATATGGACCGGTATCAAAACATCGAAACTGGTTTGCAGATTTCCCAACAAGAATTTCGTACCCGGTTTATTACTTTTCATTCGAACATCTGCACTTGTTCAAGCAATCCGTTATTCACATGTATCTTTATCCACTTGATGGTGGTTATCGATGTTATGCTGTGATACTTTCTTACAAGACACTGTTGTTGGAGGGTGCAAGTGGCCAAATGAGGATGGTCGATGCACCTGTGGAAAATTCATAAGTAAACCTATTACGTATTTAAATAATAATGTCCTATCACGAAATGAAGGTTGGCCTTAGTGAAAATCAGCAGGAATAAATATATGAAAACGCAATAAAAAAGAAAGAAAAAGAACATTCATGGGGTCACACTGAAACTGACTCCTGCAAAATTTATTGGAAATGTCCCTGTGTGGTTGACCCAAACACAATTTGCTCAGCTTAATGCGGCCCAACACAATAACATCGGTGACATTAAAATTATCTAAGACAGAGATGGCATCAATGTAAAAGACCGTGATATATTTCCATTTCTTGCAACGATTCCAGCGTTATCAGCAGCGGCTCCAGCAGTTTCAAAACCTGCGATGTTAGGAGCTGTCGGAACTGCATCAGGGATGGCATGAGAAAAGGTAATGGGTGGTCGAATAGCACAGTGTAGACCTGTAAAAGGGAAAAGGCCTTAGTTACCAGGAACAAGTCGCCGAATTCGATCGGGAAGAGAGCTTTTATTACTCAGCACAACACGCAGAAGATCACGCCGTTGATCAAGCTTGATATACTTGCGACGGAAAATTCAGTCAAACATTTTGGTGTTGTCTTTATACGAAATGAACTTGTATCGATATAGTATTATGGCTCTATTGTTTAAATCTAAGTAACACAAAAAAAGAGTGAAAATTAAAAGGTTTTGTAATAAATAATGTATTTTCCTTGAACACAAAGTGAAAATTTAAAATGAACTTACGATATTGTAAATTAAATCCCAAATAGTCCAAAAAGTTCCATCACAAGTCCTAATGAATAAAATTCGAATTAAATTCCAGTGGTATTCCAAATAAGATTCAACGCTGAAGGTGTTGATGTGTCTGTAGTGGCATGGAACGTAGAGATTTGCCATTTTATTTTTTGATGAACCACACTCTGATCCAAGATGTTGTTTGAATACACTATAATTCCAAATGAAAGTTTCTATGACTATTATTGGGCACTTTGTAAATCCAGTTAATAATAGCTCAGATAAATCGAAATCAAAAACTGAAAACAACAACACAAATAATTCTGCTTCAAATGTTATCGCAAGAATGAATGATTCAAGTAAACAAGATAATATAAAAAAAAACTAACACACAAAATTAGAACCAGAATGAGACCAACCGTTCATTTCAAGAAAATTCTAAACTGTCAGCATGATAAAATCTGTTACTAAAATGATAATAAAGAACGTGGTAAAAACATCAGGTAGGCCTGGCTTATCCATGGGGAATACCAATGTCCTTGACTTAGATTAAGATAAATATGTCAGGTGCACAAAGAACGATATTTTGGACAAGGTCAATTACAAATTCCTTTCATACATAATACTTTTAAAACCCTAACAAACAATATAAATTAATATACCCAACACCTACCCTCATAAAGGACAAGAAAGATTAATAAAATAATGTTTTTTTGGTTTCATTTACTAGAACTCCAATATACATGTGATTACAATGACACAAGATGAAGTCTTATGACTGATACAAAATATACCTGAAACAATATAATACTTCTATACACATGGAAGTGCATCTCTGCCATTAGATTATTTTTTCCCTTGAAGTGCCTGATTTTAATATTTTATTCCATCAACATCAATCTTTTCTGGGGTCAATGCAATAAGACAGAATCATATTATCCAAAGTTTGATGAAACCTGTCTAAAGCCCCTTGGCATTCAGGATAGGCAAAAGATTAAAATGTTGGATGCTTAATTCCTTAATAACAAAACTGTTGGCACATTAGATCATGTAAACCTATCGACACATTAGCAAATTCAGTACTGCAGTTCATTCAGGACACTATACTCTTCCACATGTGATATCAATTTTAGGATTATTTGGGATTCAATTCTCAATACTGAAATCCTTTTAAATTTTCACTCTGTATTAAAGAGAATGAAATAATTTTTGAATTTTAATAAACTTGTTGGTTTTGCTTTTTCTGTTACTTGATTTAAAACCATAGAGTTGTAATATAAAGCTTATTGTTAATACGTTAAAGGCATTAAGTAAGTTTAAGAAGTATGTTGTTGAATTTCTTCATTTACCTTTCATATATTTTTCACAGCTATATTATGGAGACTGTCTTTTACATAATAAACCAGACTTAATTTGTTGAGGACAACACAATAACTTATCTTTGCATTTTAGAACGTAAACAAGTTTTGTGTCCTAACTTTAATCTGTACATTTGGAGACTTTTACTGTCATGAAACATTTCAGCACAAACTTCATCACTTCAAATTTCTCCAGCATTATAAATTTTCACGTGTATCTTCATGCAAGCCACTGCATCCATTCAAAATCAAGTTGTTTCAAATTTGAACACTGTATCTATGTGATCTTGACAAGAGGGGCTCACAACTGGGATGGACTCAAATAAATTTTCCATTGACATTCTGTGTTTGCACAATGCATCCTTTCCCTCAAATACACCTGTAATACCTTTGATGTTAATTTTACATGTATCTTTATGTACTTCTTCAGATATCCTTTCCCAATCAACCTGCCATCACGTTACATTTAAATGTTCTTTCTCCAGTATGCAGCCTTGTGTGTTGATTTAGATTACCCCTCTGAGCAAATCTCATATCACACACTTCACACTTTAGTGGTTTTTCTTAAGTATGAATCACCATGTGCTCTTTTAGAGTTTTATCACATACTTCACACTTATACTGGTAGATAGGTTTTATTCAATATGCATCCTCATGTGCAGTTACAAGTCTCCACTCCAATTACCAATTAAACATTTTATCACACATTTCACAATGAAATGATTTTCTTTCGTATGTATCCTCATGTGCTTATTCAGATATCCACTCTCACTGTACATTCCATCACATACTTCACACTTAAATGGATTCTCTCGAGTATGTATCCTCATGTGCTTACTTAGTCTTACAGGTCGACTAAATATTTTATCACATACCTCAGACTTGGTATAGTTTCTCTCAAGTATGCATCCTCATGTGCAGTTTCAAATATCCACTCCGACTAAACACTTTTATCACACACTTCATACTAAAATGGTTTTTCTCCAGTATGTATTCGCATGTATTCTGATAGTACCTTGCATGAAGGGGCCCCGAGTGCCCAAGTAGTCTAAAGCGCTCACCATTACCGATCACTGCCATCTCACCTCTGTCTGCGTGGGTTAGAGTCTTGGGTTCGACCAATGTGGATATGTGAGAAAGCTTGCCAGTAGCTTTTCGTGGGTTGGTGGTCCTTTCCAGGATTGTCCTGGTTTCTTCCTCCACCATTTATACTGACTACCATGTATAGCCTATCCTGTACTGAAAACTGGCATTAAACCCTATAAAAACAACAATCCTTCAACACACCTGTAATATTTTCAATGTTAAATTTACATTTATCCATATGTATTTCTTCAGATATCCTTTCCCAATGAAATTACCATCATACTTAAATGCTTTTTCTCCAGTTTGCATCCTTTTGTACTGGTTTAGATTTCCATTTTGAGCAAATCTTCTATCACACACTTCACACTTAAGTGGATTTTCTCTAGTATGAATCGTCATGTGCTGATTTAGAGTTTCACTACCAGTAAACATTTTATCACATACTTCACATTTAAATGGGTTTTCTCCAGTATGCATCATCATTTGCTTTTTTCGAAATAAACTCTGACTAAATATTTTATCACACACTTCACACTTAAATGGGTTTTCTCGGGTATGTACCCTCATGTGAACCTTTTGATATCCACTGTGACTAAACATTCATCACATACTTCACACTTAGATTGATTTTCTACAGTATGCATCCTCATGTGCAGATTGATTGATTGATTGATTGACTGATTGTAATTTTATGGCGCACAAGCATGGTTAGGCTATTTAGTGTCATACAAAAGGTAAAATCTAGGAGCAGGGGTCAAGCTAGACTTGACTTTTAGGTAGAAGTGACTTCTCCTTTTGAACAGAACAGGGATATATATATATATATATATATATATATATATATATATATATATATATATATATATAATGTGTGTGTTGTTATTTGAATTGTGCCCTCTATTTTCCAGTATTCATATTTAACATTAGATTTAAGCAATACTTTATTTTCAAGTAGAAAATTTTCTGAGTTATTTTGGCCATATGACTCTAAAAGAGATTAACAGAAACTACATTATAAGAAATTTTAACTGAGTAACTAGATTACATTATTGTAATTACAAGTTACTAGATTACATTACTGTAATTACAAGTTACAGTAGAACCTGTTATGAGCGACCTCTGCTATGAGCGACCACCTGTCATGTACGACCACAATTGTAATGCACGGATCGATTTTATTATATAAACGCTCTGCTATGAGCGACCACCTGCTGAATGCGACCAGCGACCGCTATTTCTTGACAAAATACAAAATATGCATTTCGACACTGCTATGAACGACCGCATCACAAAAAAACGAGGATATACTCCACCAACCTTTATTTATTCCCTGTAAGAACAACTGCTCATACCGTTCTAAAAAAAAAAAAAAAAAAAAAAAAAAAATAGGCTGGCTACCGATCTCTGAATTTTTTCAGCTAGGCTTATAGTGATTTAGAGTTTCTGTTGTAAACCAGACTAAAGTATATGTAGATTATTTCCTAGCCTGGTTCCCTGCTTCGTATGCTCCCTGTGTTGTTCTCCGTTATTTGTATAGGGGTGAGGACCGCAGAAAGCATACAGAGCAGGGAGCCAGACTAATTATTCCCACACTTGCTTCCCAGCCGTTGTAGGACCTGGCATCCCTATGACGACTGTATCGC
>JAECUM010038815.1:0-30635 GCA_016617855.1 Megalonaias nervosa | reverse complement strand
CAGGATAAACAAGGACGATTAAAAACGAGTAACATACAAATGACAGATGTACTCGTACGAATTCCTACCGCAGTTGTTAATAATATCGTTATTTTCGCCGATCAGGGTAAAATACAAGATTCTGGTAAGTCAGTTAACGATTTTATCAAGCGAGCTGGTGATTCATTCAGGGGTAGCATTATTATAAATCGAAATAAAATTATAGACCTTGGAAATCCAACCGTAGATACAGACGCCGCAACAAAAAAATATGTCGATGATCAAGAATCTAAGTACGTGTTAGTCAACGGTGGTATAATGCGTGCATTTCTCAACATGAATAATAATGGTGTTAATAATCTTAGAACACCAGAATCTGATTTTGACGCTGCAACGAAGAAATATGTAGACGATAGCAAGATTCCTACGACAACTTCGCTAAAAACAATCAATGACGAAATGACCACACTCAATGGTACTTTTACTAATCACGTACAAACTTTTTTAAATTTTCGTAGAAACATAAACAAACCCATTAAATATTTTTTTGTTGATCCACCAACCGTTGATATAAAACTAGCCGACGTTAACATGAAACTCAATGATATTGTTAGTGGAATACCTAATATTATTCAAAAAACTAATCTGATTAAAATTCCTCACAATCAGATCGTCAATGTCGTGTACACAGTAGCATCAGGATTAACAACATGGTCACAGCAAAATAACACTATTAAATATACCGCAAAAGTTACTGGTGTGTATAGACTGTCTATCTTTAGCTCTGCAAAGTTTAAAATTATGTGCGATTTTGAATCACTGCAACAGAGAAAATTTGATAATAAATATACACTACCTTCAAACTACAGATTTATAAAATTAATCTATCAATCTATGCTTGAATCACTAGCTATGGTAAACGACGATCAGGTAAAGCTATTTGCACCTCTTGCACAGTCAATCGAAAAAGTTAAATCCGAACTGTCTCGTGAATACGAAAGAAAAAAGATCGTGGACAATCGTATAATGCAATTAAGAAAGATTATGTTATCTGATTCTGTCAAAAATGATAGTGATGCTGAGAGCAGCGACGGTGAAGGTGGACCCTTGACTGTAATTATGACTAAACAAAAGCCTTGGCAAAATTGACAGAGTCGAACTATATGCAGTAAAAATTTATTGTTTTGAAGAGTTATTTGACGTATTCAAATATTATCTGCTGGTTGTATTTTATTGAATATGCAGATTTGTATGTTTTATTTGCGACAAATTGTAACGATCGTGGATGTATGCCAAAATATCTACCTGCTGCATTTATTGAGGAGAAGGTCATTTCTTGGTCTGTTTCTATATTTATGGATTTAATAGCTCTCTTTCCGACTATTTTACACCTTCCTGTATTTCCACGTGCAGAATTTTGACTTTGTGTAACGACTTGCAAGTTACATAGATGATTATTCTGGGGATTCCCATCAAAGTGGTCAACTACAAGTCCGTTTTTAATCAATCCAAAATAACATTCAAAGATGAACCTATGTGAGAAATAATTTTTATTCATACCAACACTGAATCTAAAATAACCAAATTTATCAAGACTACCGACTGGTTTTTTTGATCGGCAGTTCCTGATCACGCCATCACGAGACGCTTCATAATTTTTGACGATCGGATGCGCTACAAAATCGTTTTGCTCCATTTATATACTAATACTATTTGTCTAAATCATTATTCTGAAATCTGGCCAGATAATCCTCTACGGTTTTTATAGGGGATTTACCTAACGATGTATCATTTTTTTTGGTCATAATAACGTTTTAATTCTCTATATTTTTTACCGCCGCATTTCACACATAACCGAGTTTTTCCTCTGACTCCAGCATCACACTGAATACACGGTTTTGGTCCCAGACTTCCATATCTAACACATTGCATATGGTAGCTACAGAATTCATTCACGCATGCTATGTTACAAAGAGAAGTATGTCCAATTTTAAGCCAGTGGCAGTAATTCTTTGTTTCAATCATTATATATATACTACAAATACAATTTAAATATTTGTTTTAATTATATGGAGGAATTATCCGTTATTGAACCTTCCCCTGCTAGATTTGACCTTGACAGACTATCAGAATATAAATTTAGTGTTTCGATGCAGGATCTAGTTTTAACGAATGAAGATATAACTAAACGTATCCGTGAAGCCAAAAAAGAATTTCGTGACGATGGTGCTGCTCATGCATGGTCAACATTCAGAGTTGGAAATGTTTTCAATGTGATGACTGACAAACGAGGAAAAGTAATTATTAACCACCTTGATAATCAAAAACACTTTATTTTAATAAAATTTATTGTAAACACAGATGATGATATCTGGATTATTCGTGATAAGCGTGATCCAGTACGTGTGCAGTCAGGAAGCAATATTGTTCTCTTAAATAACAGATCCAAGCCCGGAATACTTACTGGTATTGATAAGCCATATTATGAACGGGGGTATCCTGTAACCGCAGTTGTCTATGCAATAGATCCGCTGAATGATAAACCTGATGTTAAGGATCTTAAACCGATGAAACTGTCGAGAATAAACTGTGTAGCTGAACGAGTTACAGAACATTTTACAAATGCGATACGTGGTAATGGCCTGACAGATTTAAGACGTAAAAAAATAAACACATGGGCAGAATCAGTTAAAGATACCGGAGCGTCTATCAAAGATGTCGCTGAGCTAGAAAAGAAATTAAGATTTCCAATAACAGTGAAGACTTTAACCGGAGAGATTTTATATAAACCAAAATACATAAAAAATGGAGCTCCGATAGATATTATTAATCATAATTCGCATGCGTGGACCTCAGCAGTAACAATATTTCCACGAGATAGAACGGTTAAATTTTATGATGGTCATATACTTGATTTTATCAAAAATATCAGTAAAAGTGACCCTGTATCTGTGTGGTTTTTTCAAAGTTCAGAATACGAACATTACGATCAGTTTCTACGGTCTAATGGTAATATTTACCGTACAGAATCTCTTCATAAAGAAATGGAACATCTTGCTCTGAAATATACCTCTGACGATGTCAAAGTTAGACAATTATAAATAATTGTTTTACCGTTTCATCAGTAGCTGCTCATTTCGCTCAGGAGAAAAATTCATGGAAACCGACACGATCGGAATTTATTGAAGATGTCCAGAAAAGTTGTATAGAATATGGACACGGTGGATTATGGAATACCAAATACAACTATAGTGACGTTATCTATGTTGATATGGCAGCGTGTTATCCTGGGAGTTTTCTTGGATATGGAGAATGTTCTAGATACGTTAAGAGATTTGGACATCCATCGCACGAGATGACCAAGGTTTCGATAAACGGACCCCTACCAGATTTTGATTTAACAGGATTTACGTGTGTAGAATCATTCGAGTTTGCACAAAATCTTCATCCTATCAGCTATATTTGGTTTGGAAGACATTTTTCAGAGAAATACTGGGTACCGATAATGCCGTTGAGGTATATGCTTGATGCTGGAATTTTAATATCGTTAAGAGTAACTGAAGCGATTATATCGTATCGTCCACAGAAGCAAGTTTGGTTACCAGAGCCTGTTGATGATGCCAGGAAAGAATTCCTTGATCTTGACGAAGATGACTGTAAATGCAAGGACGATGAAAAACTTGCAAAAGATCTTGGTAGAAAGATAATCGGCAAGTTTACTCAAGGTAGTTCATACGATTATAAACGACACTGTACAAGATTGATTATGGACGATGCTGAACTAGATTTTATAATCGCTGATACAACGGAAAAAAAAATACGTTTGTAAACCGATGTAATGCTTATTTATCAGATGAAACCAAACTAGGTACGATTGTGAGCTATATTGATGGCGACTCACCGCAGTTCATTCATTTAAGATCTTTGATGTTGGCTTATGTTTCAATAAATCTATTGTCGATGATAAACATATTTCCTAATGATGCTGTTAGAGTTGCTACGGATTCATTTTATATACATAAAAAATATAAGGATTTATTAAAACCGCTGCTCGGTAATGGTGAATGGGGAACATGGAGAATAAAGCAAGAAAATACACTTAGTTATTCTGAATCTGCAGACGTTGAAATTAAGGAAATATATTACAAAAATAATAATCAAGCATCAAAGTCATCTGCACCATCTGTATACGATCCTGTAGCTAGACATAAAACTGTTTATCTTAACGGATGCGGTGGTTCAGGCAAAACAACTCGTGCGATTAACGTATTTATGAATAATAGTTCAGATATAATTGTTGTGACACCTACACATAAATTAGCCAGGGAAATAAAAGAGAGAGGAGTAAAATCATGTACATACCATAGTTTCTTTAGATGGTGCGGAGACACATGGACTCCTGAACGAATGGGTGAAAAATATATACCTAAGTATATTATATGGGACAAGATATGCACGGTGTCGTTAGAAATATTAAAAGTATTTCTTGAATGGTTGTTATTAAAGAATACTGCTGTGATAATGTGTGGTGATCATGGTCAACCACCAACTTTTGTTGGACAATCTCCACATAAATGGCTGAAGAATAACGTAGATTATTATGAAGAAATATATGATGACCGTAGAGCCATTGATGAACCGCTGAACGAACTTAAAAGATTAATCAAACTACAGCCAGATAAAATACAATGTGAGATAATGCGTAAAGTAATTCCAGAAACTACGATGAGTGATTCTTGGACTTTATGGAGACCCGCTGATTTGATAGTCGCAAGTAGAAAGATAGTTCGTGATGAACTACAGGAGAAATTACGTTACATAAAGAAACGTTTTCAGATCTACCTGCACCGTTATGTTATCGCCCAGCAGATACTCGACGACAGAATATCGAAGTGGAAATTCCTGGTGCCTTGGTTCCACCAAGGGTACAGAATCTCGTCTTGAATGATATTGTTTTGGTTGCTATTGATGTTGTTGAATGCGCATTGAATATGGATAAATCTCCGTGGACGTTAGGATACGCTATAACGATTCACTCATCTCAAGGATTAACTATTTCTGATACAAATATCTGGATTATAGATGATCGGATTGAATGGTCGAATTTAGTCTATCTTGCAGTTTCTCGAGTCAGAAGAATATCTAAACTACACAGGGTTATTATAGATTACGTGATAACTGAGGAAATCACTAACGACCCTGTTGCAATAAAGAAAAAATTAGCGGGTTATAAGCAATGTGACAAAAAAATAAGCGTGACTTTGATATTGATGCTGAATTTATTATAACGCTAAAACAACGACAGAATAATGATTGTGCAAGCTGTAACTGTAAGATGCTATGGCAATATTCGAATAATAATCCAAGACAATTTACCGTAGGTAGAATTAATAGCGATCTAGGTCACACAAGTGATAATGTGATACTGACCTGTCTTGAATGCAATCGACGTCGGGGTGCTAGTTTACATAAGTGAACGTGGTGGTAATTGTGTATCAGCAGGAATTACTTGTAATTGTTCACGTACAAATCCACGCTGAGGGGCTGTAGAATCTAGTCTGTAGATTGCAGGTCTTCCAGTGGATCTAACTATGTCAGAAATTGTATGTGTAGTAACGCTCCAGATAGGATCGGTTGCTCTTTTTTTTACCACCCTCAAGTTCCCCAGGCTCATATAAATATCTTACAGTTACATTACCTAATACCGGTCGAAGTTGTTGTCTGTTATCGCTACGGGTTATATATTTTTTGTAATTGCATTAGAAGGTTTCATGGAAGTTGCACGAGTAATTTCATTATTTAGTGCAGATATTACACTTGGTAACCTTGCTACCCCTTCACGAGATCGCTCACCGGACTTAAAGTTAGTAGATATTCCCTTTGCGTATTGATATCCAAATAACCGCTCAGCAAGTGTTCTATTAAATCGTTCAACGATTGCCTGATCACGATGAATTTCAGTATGCCCTCGTCTGATTTTAACGTTATGTCGCTTCATCAATGATGATACTGTACCAAGAAATTCTTTACCAGGATCAACATGTAATAATTGTGGCCATCGCAAAGATCCTCGCTGATAAATTCGCTCGAACGCAGATGCAACTTCAGATGCTGTCTTTGTTGATAATGGTTCCGCTTCTTTATATCTACTTGCAACGTCAACGACAGTCAATGCGTATTTATACGTGCCTGATTTTCGTCCACGTGTTTTAATAGTATCGTGTGGTAAAAACAAAATATCTGCTTGATGAACTTCATTAGGGACGCTGATATCAAAATGTGCGTATTGAATTTTTTTAGGTGGTGGCAGATAAATCTGCCATATTGCCTGTCGTGCTAACCACGCTGCAGCGACATTACGTGAGACTTTTGCTGCTTCGGAAAGTTTAGTAATAGCTGCTTTGCCTCTCCAATATCCTCTCGGGGAATAATAAACAGATTCCATTATATTAGTTATATAATTAATTACCAGCCCCTAGCATTATTTTACTTTTCATAGCAGTTTTTACTAGAAAATTAGCGAGTTTTTCTCTGAGAGATTTATTAGGTATAGAATTTAACGCATGAATCAATTTTACATCTGCGATATGCCATTGTTGTAAATCCTTACTTTTATACGCAACATCATGAACATGACACGCTTGATCAATCTTATTTACTGGATGCTCTCCTGGTCTAGGTTGATCTTGATCATCAAGTCGGATATCAAGTCGGGTTCCAGGACCACAATAATTATATCCAGGAAGATATTTCTCACCGGGGTATTTAGCCCATGGGGTTCCTGGTAATTTCCCTAATGAAGCGGCTATATCTCCACCAATCTTTGATGAAATAAATTTATATTTTTTTGTACCACATTTTACACATTTACCTGTAATTGCACGTCTTTTATTTTTTGTTGTTATTGTCATTAATCCAGTAGTATCGGTAGGTGCTTTGCATCGAACACAATATAAATTCATATTATTTATTATATGGATATAATTGATTTCTCAGCGACACGAAAACAAGAACCAGTAAAGCACCATCCAGCATTACCAAATTCTATCAGAATGATAATAATAGGTCCATCTGGATCTGGTAAAACGCAATTGCTGCTTAATCTAATAATGCGATGGCTCAAGTGGGATAAGTTATACTTGGTAGCACCATCTGTAGATGATCAGCGGTGTTATGGGGTACTTAAAGATTTTAATGAAAATGCAAAATTATTGGACAAAGATGGAAACGATGTTATTGATTTTATCACCGATATCGATGAGGCACCATCTGTAGATGATCTAGATGGACTTATTAATAATTTAGTGGTGTACGATGATGTTATGTTGGATAAACAATCGAATCCAGCTAGAACATTTTCTCGAGGTAGACATAAAAATACTGATGTGATTTATGTTACACAACGATACACGCAGATACCTAAGGTAATTAGAGATAACTGTAATATTTTGGTTGTATTTAATGGAGTAGATAATTATACTCTGCAGAATAATTATTATACTTGGTGTTCAGGGGACATGGACATGATTAAATTTAAAAACTTATTTTCAAAATCACAAGCTGTTCCGTTCGGATTTATAACGATAAATTTACATGATCCAAGATCTAGATATCGTGTAGGTCTGGATAAAATCTTTGGTTAATTTATAGCAGCAGAGAGGGTGGACGACAAAAATTGAGTGACCCGGTAAGTAAACTAAACGCATTATAACATTAAAAAACAAAGAAGTCAAAAATAAAATAACAAAAATAAGCTAACTCAAACGATTTATTATTCGTTTTTCAAACTACATGGTAATAATAAAAGTTAGGTGGTTCGGTTTAGCGTTATTGACCTTATTTTTCAGCCCCTGTAGGAACCTTTATTTTTGCAAAATAAGGTCAGGAAAAAGTTGTAGGGTCCACCCTCTCTGCTGCTGTTGGTAATGTAATTTGGACCACTTTACGTGGTGCACATGTTGCTAATCGTTGAAACCTTATCTCGAAGCGATTGAAATTCCTGCGAGCACAGTTGTTTTAATCGTTCCACAGTATCGCTTTTAACACTATCAACATTATTGCAACTGTCTAGCCATTTGAGCAGCGCGTGATGATAATCCCGCAAGTGCTTTAGGTGCACCTGCAAAAATTCCACGATCAATGTCACCGAGCCCAGTTTCGTAATGTGTAATGTACACCGGTGTTCTTGCATTAACTACGAGAACAGGTTTCACACGTCCACGCACGAATGTGATTGTTATATTTTACATGTCAGGTCAATATCTAATGAATTCTTGTATCATTAATGTTTCACTACGTAGAACAACCACGTACCCGTCTTGATGTGCAAGGTAACAACGAATATGGGTCAGTCGATTATAATCGCATGGAAGATATACAGGTGTTGCGGGTGTAATCGATATCAAATTACCTGGTTCTATGTTTATGGACGACCGTTCAATATCAACCGCATACGTTTGAGATTATATGGCAGTGAAAGAACTGAGTGTGGGCTCATGGACACATATATAAATTTTGGAGTCCTTACCAGTCAACACTAAAATTTCTACATTGATCGATTCTATGTCGTACGCAACATATAGAAGTTCGATAGTATGCCAGTTCGCGTCAGTTGTTTGCAAGAAGACCACCAAACGTTTGGGATCGAATATGATATAATACACACTCAGCTATGCTAGTGCGATCTCAAGTATGTGTGTTTCCCCACCAGTTACAGGTACAGAGAAAAATCACATTGAATTCTGGTTTTGTGGATGAGATTGTAATCTTTGCGGTCACGTTCCGGGCTGTACTTAAACCATCTGTTCCACTGAAGCATAGATTTCGCCTAGCACACGCACTGTCTCAACCGCCTCTTAACTCATCATTGTTGAATTACGTGGCTTCATTAATGACTTCGGTTGCATTCTTGCCCGCACTAACTCGCCCCACAAGTATTTCCAATCGATTTGCAAGATCATTATGGTCACACAATCCACTAAGGCTCCCTGCTTTGTTTGTTGTGCTTTGCTGGCGCCACTGTTATACCTATTCTTTTATCAAGCTAGACTGTTCGTCCTCATTTTCATGTACACGTTTTGGTGTTACTAGTGAAGGTGCTTTATCTTCTATGGGTGTAAATCTTGGTAACGGTTCTTGAACTATCCATTCTGATCGTTTTTCCAACGTACGCATTTCAGGTTCAGGTGGTTCTACTTGAGCTTCTTTACTCCAAAATTGACGTTCGTGATATTCTTTCACGTTACCTTCAAATTCATTTCTCTCTTCACCTGTTGAACTACCTTAATTAAACCTTTCCCGATATACACTCGTGTCCCAATTGTCAGCTGCAATAGTTTTAGAGGAAACATTATAACGTAGCCCTAGATAGTTTTTCCAATCGTTTGGAAAATTAGTACAAATGCTACAAGATCCTTTTCGATTTGTTGAGGACCAAGCTTATTATATATTCCAGCACGTAGCAACATTGATTTTACTCCTGCAAGTTTCAGTGAAATCAATGGTGAGAAAACTATACGGGTTCAAAGTAATCCATGCAAACATGTTACGAAATTCATCCCACGTGTGGTCGCCGGCACACCAGGTCCAATGAATGTTTCGAGGGCCATCCGCGTCAATATCGCGAAATATAATCAGCATGTCATATTTGTCCCAAATCACTTTTGTCACATGGGCGTGTCGCTGAGTCAAATAAATCATGTCCGTGTTTTTGTCTTGGCCTCGTTAGAATACTTGTGTGGGGTTGAATTAATTTTCAAGCGTCACATGGTCGTACACGACAAAATTTCTTTTATTTGCATTCAAAGCATGAATGCCACCATTCCTTCTTACCGACATTTTATCACACAATGCTTTCTGAAAATCTTTTAAAACATTATAGAACTGATGCTCATCAGCCGAGAGCACACTTACGTACAGCCGATTCCATGTTAACCTTCGTAAAACCATGTATAGCAGCAGTTATGTTTAATTGATCCATCGGGGGTGGAACTGATTAGTGTACGAACTGAGTTCGGAAACACGGTTCCTCCGCCGTGCTTGGACGGTTTAGGTGGTGCTTGTGCGGAGAAAAAAATGACAGAAATATCATTCTTTTTTACCACGAGCATCTTTGAATTTTTTGCGTCATGCCACCGAATTATTTCTTCTCAGTAATTTCTTCATGTTGTGTGAAATATCTTACCAAAACACGTACCAGGAACCCAACTCGAGTTCAGCTAGGTAATGGGCGAGCAGCGATTACTGGAACTTGTGTTCAGTGTGGAGGAAAAAAGTTCATATTTATAGGAACATACGGTGATGGACGTAAACGAGTATCACACAGGATCCGGTTTAGAAAAGAATGGCGACTGCGACATCGCAACTACATTAACTAAATTACCAGGGACACCGTGGAGTAACTATCCCAGTGAAAGGAACATTCCTGGATACAATTACTGTGAGCTTATGGTACACGGCTTGATCTACGACTCGATTTTCGCAATAACCATCCAGGGCCCGGTGAAGTACCTATTAATCCCTTTCATGCTGCGTGTTACCGATATGACCTTGCCTATAAAGCATCCAGTGATCTCCGTGAACGTCAATGTCCGATGTGGATCTCATTCATGGCTTAAATTTATTGATCCAACACTGGGAGAGCGAATCGCACGCTGGGTCGTTAAAGGAGGCATGAAAGCCTAGATTGGATTGCAGATACATTAAAATATTCTGCCGATGTCGTAGATGCACTCAAGAGTATTTATGCACATGGGCCACTGAAATGGCCACAATTGTTACAAGTAGATCCTGGCAAAGAATTTCTCGGATCCGTGGCAGTGATAAAGGTCATAAAGCATGTACGTGAACTTGTCAGGCATGTCAGTGTGCATCGTGATCAAGCTATAGATCAAGCTATAGTGCAGCGATTTAATCGCACGTTTGTAAGACAGTTATTCGGTAAGCAGTATGCAAAGGAATTGTTTTTGAGGTCAGAGCGGTCTCAGAAATGGGTAACCCTACATCCATTCGTTGCAACATCTTTAAATAATGAAGTTGGACGCATCACGGAATTAAAACCAGCCAATGCGATTTGACAAAAGACCGTTACTCTTAGTCAGAAAATGATTTCCCAGCCAGCAGCGTTAAACCCGCTCGGAGACAAGTTTGTTCGATGTTTATATACACCTGGAGAGTTAGAAGGCGGACAACCACATTGCGTTACTGAACCGGTATGGTCCGTCAATATGTTTAAAATTTAATAATGGATTGATATTGATTGGGATCATCATCACCTGGTGGAGCAATATCTCCCAGCCGAACATTTGTTCGAGAGTAATTGCAAGTCGTTCCAACATATACGAAAGTGCCACCAGGATATATGTTGGTACGTCATTTGCCATCTCAAATTATAAGCTGGTTTGCAAAGTCGTAAGTGGTAATTCCATTAGGGAATATCGATGGCTTTGTAACACCTTTGGCTTGTTTGATGTTTTCTGCCAGAATTCTGCTGTCCAACCACAATCGAGTACATTTTGGTTCGCAGCCACACATAACCTTCGATTGCTTTACCCGAGAATTCGTTGACTTGCCAGCCATCTTTATATTGGCGACACAAAGCAACGGATATTCGTTAGGATAATAGCTGGTATCAAGCTCAGTCACCAAACTCGACTTTGCCATTTACTTATACACATCATCAGTGGTGATATGCCTAAGCAGCGAATCAGTCTGTATACAGCATCTTGACTCGATCCTGGTTCAGCGGTTTGATCTTATCATATTAAAATTCGTACATGAGCATTTTCGACAAGTCCAGAATAGTCGTACCAACATAAATTGGTTTTGTCAGTTTGAGTTTTGATTTTTTTCTGTGAACGGCAACAAGTCCATCATCAACGATTTTACGGATTCAAAGGCCTGATCCGCAATGAGCCTTCGAAGTTTGTCTTGCTCGCTGTTATCATGGACAAGATTTACTCGAATTCGTTCGTGCAGATTCTTCATGGTTTTACCAAACACGGCATTAACCATGTCACATTCATCGCCGGCCTTTGTGCGAAGGTCAGTATTAATCTCAACATACGTAGCCATCAAAGCTTGCTAACAAAATCCAAGCACTCGATCATGTTAAACCTCTGTTCGTGAATTCGTCCGCTTTCTCTGCTTGATGAGAGCCTCAAAAAATGTTCTATTTTCGTGCTGTCTCTTTTCTGATTGGTGGTGTATTGCCATGCAAAAAAGATTGAATTCGGATGCCATTCTTACATGTATGGCCCCAAACAATTTAATATCGTTCTATTTCTAATGTCATTCCCAGATTAACCAACTTTTTTTCAATGTCTTCTGGATTTTAATTCGGAAAATTCGTACATCTTCTGCGCGTCTTTAATGAACCTGTCTGATGTGTTCAAACGACACAAAGACCTCAACGTGTAGGTCACAATTTTGTCATTCCATTCTTGTGTAAGATTTACGCCACTATTTACAACCTTGATGAATTTCTTCAGTATATTTTGTGAATCAATATTTTCGTCGTCACTCAACATTTCTAAATAAACAGCTACTGGCAATTTCTTCAATATGAGAATATTTCACAACTCGATTCAACTCAGCTATATGTTTTCTTTCTACTAGTACATAATTATCAAAGAACAAACAATAGTACAACACGCTGCAAACAAATTCAGTACACAGTAGAGGCTGCTTTAAGTACATTCATTCATTCATAGTACTAGGCTTGCCTGCCTGAGTACATCCCTCTGAGGGATTCTTGGTCGTTTCTAAAAACACTACAAACTAGAGTAGGTAATACGAAGGGCCGGTGTTTGTCCCCACTGGCCCACTTTACGGGATTTCCATCCGGCCGAGACTCTACCCACCATGACTGAATCACGTGTGTGCTTGCGTGTGTAGAGTCAAAATTAAAGGATAACAACAGACAACGCTTACATTGGGGCTAGCAGCAGAGAGGTTGAACAGACCATTTTTTAGAAGAGTCCATTCTCGAAAATAAAGCTTCCTACAAAATTGAAAATACAAGCGTCAATAACTCCAAACCAAGACTTGTAACCGACCGAGGTCTCTCTAATTAGGTTAGCTCATTTTGTTATTTTATTTTTGACGCTTGAATTTTATCCTTGTCCCCTGAACACTAAGTCTGGTGGATGTTTCTTAGTGTGTGGGTATCGACTCCATTATAGAAAACCAGAAGATTGCAGTTATCTCTGATCACTTTAGGTATTTGTGTATATCGCTGAGTAACATAAATCACGTCTGTGTTTTTGTGCCTGCCTCGAGAAAATATTCGAGCTGGATTTGATTGTTTGTCCAGCATCATATCATCGTATACTACGAGATTATTAATAAATCCATCGAGGTCATCTACAGTTGGGGTTTCATCAATATCGGTGATAAAATCAAAAATATCATTACCGTCTTCATCCGACGACTTCGCTTCTTCATTAAAATCGTTAAGCACATCGTAGCATCGCTGATGATCTACAGATGGTGCCTCTAAATACAACGTATCCCACTTGAGCCATCTCATTATCAGATCCAGCAACAATTGCGTCTTACCAGACCCAGATGGACCTATAATAATTGCACTGATAGAATCTGGTAGCGCCGCATGATGCTTGATTGGCTCTTGCTTTCGTGTCGCTGAGAAATCAATAACATTCATGTTGTACAAATATAATAAATAATATGAATTTATATTGTGTTCGATGCAGAGCATCGACCCCCACAAGTGGATTAACAACAATAAGAACAAAAAAGCGTGCACTTACAGGTAAGTATGTAAAATGTGGTACAAAAAAATACAAATTTATCTCTAACGAAACAGGCGATGATATCGCTGCTTCACTGGGAAAATTACCAGGAGCTCCATGGGCTAAGTATCCTGACGAGAAGCAAAATTCCTGGATATAATTATTGTGGTCCTGGAACCCGACTTGATATCCGACGTGACGAACTAGACCAACCAAGAGCTGGAGAGTATCAATAAATGCGACTGATCAAGCGTGCCACGTTCATGATTTTGCGTATACAAATAAAGATTTACAACAACGACATATTGCAGATGTGAAGTTGATTCACTCGTTAAATTCCATAAAAAAATTAATCTCTCAGAGAAAAACATGCTAGCTTCCTAGTAAAATCTGCGATGAAAAGTAAACTAGTGCAAGGGACCGGTAATTACTCAACCGATTATTATTATAATAATGGGATCGATTTCTTATAGCCGAAGAGGATATTGGAGGGGTAGAGCAGCGATTAGTATACTTGCTGATGCAGTAGGTGTCGCACGTTCTGTTGGCACAGATTGGTTAGCACGGCAGGCAATATGGCAAATTTATCTACCACCACCTAAAAAAATTCAGTACGCACAGTTTGATGTCGACACTCCCAATGAAGTTCATCTGGCAGACATTTTGTTTTTACCACAGGATACTATTAAAACTAGTAGTCCTCAATCATGCACATACAAGTACGCGTTGACTGTTGTTGACGTTGCAAGTAGATATAAGGAAGCAGAACCACTATCAATTTAAACAGCAAATGAAGTTGCATCTGCGTTCAAACGAATTTATCAACGTGGCCGTCGTAGACGGCCACAGCTGCTACAGGTTGATCCTGGCAAAGAATTTCTTGGTGCAGTATCATCTCTGATGAAAAAACATAACGTCAAAAGCAGACGAGGGCAGACCGCAATTCATCTCGATCAATCAATCGGTGAACGATTTAATCGAACACTTGCTGAATGGTTATTTGGATATCATTATGCACAGGAAATATCCCGGAATAAAGTTCAGAAAGACATGATATCTCGTGAATGGGTTGCAAGACTACCAAGTGTGATAGCTGCGTTAAATATTGAAATTACTCGTGCAATTTCTATGAAACCCATCAATGCGATCACAAAAAACATATACCAATACAACGACATGACTCTCAAAACAGCCTGTACTAGGTAATGTGACTGTACTATATTTATATGAACCTGGTCAGCTTGAAGGTGGTAAAAAAGTGCAACTGATCCTATTTGGAGTGTGACCACACGTAAAATTTGCAGCGTGGTAAGATTCACGGGTAGACCTGCAATTTACAGACTGGATTCAATTGCTCCTCAGCGTGGATTTATACGTGAACAATATACAAGTAATTCCTGAAGATACACAATTACCACCGCCTTCACTTTTGTGAAAGCAGTGCACCAGCTCCTCGACGTGGATTACATTCAAGACAGGTCAGCATCACATTTTCGCGTGCGTGACCAAGACTAATATTAATTCTATCTACGGTATATTGTTTTTGATTATTTTTTTAATACTGCCACAACATTACTGTGTTACGACTCGCACAATGATTATTCTATCGTTGTTTCAGTGTCATGATAAATTCAGCATCGAAATCAAAGTCGCGCTTATTTTTTTTTTGTTGTCACATTGCTAATAACTAGCTAATTCTTTTCTTACTGCATCATCTTCACTGCCGGTAGTTTGATTATTATTTACTGTGAAGTCTATGATAACCCACCGCAGCTGAGATATTCTTCTGACTCGAGACATTGCGAGATAAACTAAATTTTACCACTCAATACGATCATCGGCAATCCAAATATTTGTACCGGAAATAGTTAATCCTTGTGACGAATGAATCGTTATAGCATATCCTAGTGTCCATGGAGTTTCGTCCATCGTTAATGTGCTTTCAACATCAGTCACAGGAACTAAAACAATATCATTTAGTACAAGATTTTATTTGTCATTAATTCCAGGAATTTCAACATCGATATTGTGTCGTCGTGTATCTGCTCGGTGATAACACAATGGTACACGGAGATTTGAAAATTTTTATTTATGTAACAGAAATAATTATTGTTGAAATATATCACGAACTATCTTTCTACTTGCAATTATCAGATCAGTAGGACTCCATAAATTCCAAAAATCATTCATATGTGTTTCCGGAATTACTTCACGCATTATTTCACACTGTATTTTGTCTGGCAGCAGTCGGATTAATTTGTTAAACTCTCTTAATTATGGATCAAGCGCTCGGTAATCATTAGTTATTTCCTCATAATAATCTACAAACGTTTTTCGCCATTCATGCGGAGATGATCCAACAAAAGGCGGCGGTTCACCATGATCTCCAATCATGATCACAGAAGTATTCTTTGTTAATGACCAATCAAGAAATATTTTTAATGTCTCCAGCGAAACCGTGCATATTTCATCCCAAATAACGATCTTAGGAATATATATTTCACCCATTCATTCAGGAGTCGATGCGTCTCCGCACCATCTAAAGAAACTATGATAAGTTCGAGATTTTACTCCACGTTCGAAAACCGCTCCAGTGGCCTAATGGTTAGAGCGTCCGCTTTGGATGCGGGAGGTCGTGGGTTCGATCCCCGACCGAGTCATATGAAAGACTTTCAAAAATGGTACTAACAGCTGCCTCGCTTGGCGCTCAGCATTAAGAGGTCAGTGTTAGGACTGGTGGGCCTGGTGTCAGGATAATGTGACTGGGTGGGACATCGTGCTACATGTCTGCGGCATGATGCCCCAGTGCTAGATATCACTATAAACTGCCACACTGCAGACATCGTAGCGATATGACTGAAAAATTGTTAAACTCTACGTTAAAAATCTAAATCACACACACACACACACACACACACACACACACACACACACACACACACACACACACACACACACACACACACACACACACACACACACACACACACACACACACACACACACTCCACGTTCGATCATTTCTCGGGCACGTCTATGTGTAGGTGTTAAAACAACCATGTCAAGATTCCCTGAAGAACTGTTCAGGAATAACTCAATCGCCCGTTGTTTTACCAGAACCACCACAACCGCTAAGAAAAATAGTTTTATGTCTATCTACGGGATCATATACTGATGGTGCTGATGATAATAATGACATTTGATTATTCTTGTGGTATATATCCTTAGATTCAACTTCGGCTGATTCAGAATAACTAAGTATCTTTTCTTGCTTTATTCTCCATTCGCCCCACGATGCGTCGGTACCAATCTTTAACAAATCCGCGTATTTTTTATTTATATAAAATGAATCTGTGGCAACTCTAACAGCAGTATCAGGAAATTAGTTTATCATCGATATTAAATTTATCGAAACATAGACTAGCATCGAAGATCTTAAATGAGTACACTGTGGTGAGTCACCATCAATATAGCTCACAAATGTACCTAATTTAGTTCCATGCGACAAATAAGCATTATTCCGGCTTATCAATGTGCCTTTCTCTGTTGTATCAGTAATTATTAAATCAAGTTCGGCATCGTCGATGATTAGTCGACAACAATGTCGTTTGTGATCACAGGAACCACCCTGAGTAAATTTCCCAATTATGTTTCTGCCTAGATATTTTGCAAGGTTATTTTCATATTCAATTGCATCGGGATTACGCTCAAAGATTTCATCTAGAACAGATCTCTCAACTGTAGGTAACCAGACTTGTTTCTGTGGACGATACGATATTATTGCTTCACTTACAGTTAACGATAATAAAATTTCAGCACCAAGCATATGTCGTAATAGCACTATTGGAGCCCAACATTTTTCTGAAAAATGACAACCAAACCAAACATAAACAATCGGATGGAGATTTTCCATGAATGAAAACAATTTAGTACATGAAAATATCCAGTTAAGTCAAAATCTGGCAAGGGTTCATTTATATCAGCTCTGGTCATTTCGTGTGTTGGATGTCCAAATCTCTTAAAATACTCAGAGCACTCTCCCATTACGAGAAAACTTACAGGATAACATGCAACCATATCAACTGAGATAACATTTCCACAATCGTATTTAGTATTCCACAATCCACCGTGTCCGTATTCGACGCAGCTTAGCTGCACATCTTCAAGAAATTCCGATCTTGTCGGTTACCATGAATTTTTCACTTGAGCAAAGTGAGCAGCAACTGACGGAACGGTAAAAGAATTACTAAGTAATTTTTCAGCATCATCGGTATATTTCGACGCAAGATTTTTCATTTCCTCGTGCAGAGATTCTGCACGATAGATATCTCCATTAGGTCGTAAAAACTCATCATAATTTCTACATTCGGAACTTTGAAACAACCATACAGATACAAGGTCGCTTTTACTAGTTTTATTTATAAAATCAAAAATATCACCGTCATAAAATTTAACAGTTCTGTCTCGTGGAAATATTATTACGTCATTCGTCCACGTGTGCGCGTTATGATGAATGATCTCTCTCGAATTTCCTTTCGATTTATACTTCGATTCGTATAAAATCTCGCCGATTATTGTTTTCACCCTTATCGGAAATTTGAATTCTTTTTCAAGCTCGGCAACGTCGTTCATCGTAGCGCCTTGTTCCTTGACACGCTAGCCCACTCATTTATTTTTTAACGTTGTAAATCCGTTAAACCGTTTACACGTATCGCGTTTGTAAAATGTTTTTTTTAACTCTCTCAGCTACCGAATTTAGCGTCGAAAGTTTCATCGGTTTGAGATCATCAACGCTAGTTTTATCATGCAGCGGATATATCGCATAAACAACTGCCGTCACAGGATATTTTCGTTCATAATATGGTTTGTCAATACCAGTCAACATTCCTGGTTTGGAATTTTAGTTAACTTTACACTATTTCCAGCATGATGTAATCGAACAGGGTCGCGTTTGTCACGGATAATCCATGTGTCGTCTAGCTCCACAATAAATTTTATTCTAAAAAAGTATCTTTGTTTGTCAAGATAATTAATAATCGTCCCTGCTCGTGGGTCATTCATTGTAGCATCAACGTCTCGAATGATTTTGAATGTTGACCACACATGAGCACCACCGTCGTCGCAAAATTCCTTCTTGGCTTCACGGATACGATTGATCAGAGTCTTATTGGTCGAATGAACCAGAGCTCGCATCAAAAATCTGAATGGCTTAGGTTTAGTTAGTGTGTCGATATTCTCCTGCAAATCAGGGGATATTCTATCAAGATCGAATCAAGCTTTAGAGGGTTTGATTGTAGATATACGTAAGTGGTTGATGATTGTAACCGGACTTGTGGAAATAAATTGTGTGGATACGATCTACAAAGCGTGCGAAGAGCGAGTCTAGGACCAAAAAAGTGTTTGAAATGTGGCGTTGGGGTTAGAGGAAAAACGCAGTTGTGTGCAATGTAGTGGTAAAAAATACAGATAGCTAAAACGATATTATGATAAAAAACATAACGCCGGGAACGGCTTGGCTGGTTTAAAAAAAGCTGAGGACTATCTCGCCAGATTTTCACGTAGTAATAAAATAATTATTGAGACAAATAATGTTACTATGTAAATGGATCAAAATGAATTTGTGAAACATCTCATCATCAAGAATTATGAGGCATCTCGTAATGGTGTAAGTAGGAACTGTAGAACAAAAACACCAGTCGGTTTTGTTAATAATAATGGTTATCTCATATTCTGTGCTGGGGGTAAAATATATCTTTGTCTACGAGTGTTTTCACGTACTAATCGAAATCGGCCTTGTGACTGGTCATATCAAATGCATAAAAACTCGATAATTTTTTGAATAATTTGCAGGCCATTACACAAAGTCAGAATTGTAAGTTTGGAGGAACCCGTGATAATGATAAGACAGCAATATCAGTTATATCTGTAAATGTAGAGACAGGCGAAGAAATAGAATTTCATTCGATATATGAATTTTGTTGTAGTTGTCTTGCAAAGACACTCTATACAAAGGGAGTTAACTCTGTCAGGTAAACGATAGATCGATTAAAGAGTTGTCTCGCTTGTATTTTACAATAGTTTTCGCTTATAAGTGAATTATTTTTTTGGTTAATTTTTTTTCCTATCATGTCGCAAATAATATAACCCAATCGGTATTTTCAAAGAAATACAAACAAAGGTATCTCACTTCTGAAGTATAACTCCATTGTAAGACAGAAATTCAACGTCCAATGACTAAGTCATTGACAAAGTCAAGGGATATAACTCTGTCAAGTAAAGGTGGAGACTGTATCTTATAAACAATTTTCATTTACTAATGAAAAATGTTTTTTTTGGTTGTTATTTTAAGAAACATTATCTTTATTTTTCTGAATCTGTCAGGTTTCTTGCTTCCTCTAGATTTTGTCAGGGATAATAATTAAGAAAATGGAAAGATGCAAACAGCGAATAAGCCACGCCCGTTATGTGATCTATTCCTGGATTTATGAGGTTCGAACACCTTATATAGTTTCTGACCCGTATTATTATTCGGGTCCTCCCCTTGCTCGATATTCAACAGACAAGTACACCCTCCCACCACGTGGTGAGTGCCCTTTTGCACTCCCCAGGGATGATCGTGGAAGGGTGTGCAGATATCTGTTGAACGTAGAGAAGGCCCCGTTTGTGTATGTGTGTGTATGTACATATAAATGTATATATGTAAATAGAAGTATATGAATATGTAAATATATAAATATATGAATATGTAAATACAGAGATAACTTCACCACTGTAAGTAAAAATCTCTGAGGATGAAATCATGAAGCAGTGGCATTGTTCTGACAAAGATTGGCCAATGAGAACTTTAGCGCTGTAAGTAAACTCATGAAATAGTGGCATCGTTCTGACAAACATTGGCCAATGAGAACTTTAGCACTGTAAGTGAGTCAAAATGAAAGTGTATATTGCATTCACGCAATTAGTGGTGCCAGAATTACATGTATGTGCTGTCCTTAATTTGAAACCCAACATGGTGTTATGTTATCGATTTGTGCTAATTGCCTGACTAGACAGGGTGGCCCAGATCGCCCTCTGGGCTTGCTGGAATGTCGTTTGGCAATTTGGGGGTTCACTGGGGGTTGTGTCTGCGCTTAAATTAGCACTGATCAATACAGATGCCTGTTGGACGTAAAATTGTATATACTGAACATAATAGTTAAGATTGTATATACTGTATATAATAGTTAAGATTGTATATATACTGTAAATATGCGTTGTTCCTTCCTTATATACTGTAAATACATTCCTGGCTGAAAAATACAATTATATTTTTTTTAAAATATATATTTATTATATAATGAACTTCGAAAATATTGATGCTATTATTTATGAGATTAAAAAATTACATGATGAACGTATACAAATTTCTCATAAACTTGATCATGAAAAAATTATTTGTGATTTTGAATCACTGCAGGACCAAAGATACCAGGGTATATATACATTACCAGCCGAGTACCGGTTCATTAAATTACTCCAACAGTCAATGACACAGTCCTTAGCGACCGTCGACGATACACAAGTTAAACAATTCGTTTCTCTCTCACAAGCGATAGAGAAAATTAGATCAGAATTATCTCACGAATACGAAACAAAATAGATTGTGAATACGCGTGTAAGGCAGTTGAGAAAGATTATGTCCGATTGTGAACCCCCTGATTATATCATGGACGAAGTCAGGAACAAAGTCAATGACCAAGTCATTGGGTGAAAGTGAAAGTGATTGTAACAGCTAAACAAAGTGAAGTATAAAACAAGGGGAATAATTCATTTCTGACTATAGTAAAAAAATATTAATTGTTTTATTCTGATAATAATATTTATTCAGAATCAGATTATAATATTTATTTTTATTCTGATAATAATATTTATTTATTTTTTGTAGATTCTACCTTGTCTGCTGACAGTCTTTGCCTCATGGTAAATCTTAATCATTTCTGTGAACTCCTGATCTGATATTATTCCATCGCTGAGACCTGATGATATCAACGAAGATAATTTGGAATATGCTAGCGTCGCTGTGTAAAACTTTATTATATATTCGTGTAATTCATCAACCGCGCACTGGATATTTTCTTTGCGATGATATTAAGAAGAGCAGCAATCCCTGTTGCAACTGAAACACCAATTCCTATCACTGGTGCTATCACGTACGTGGCTGATAATGCGCCGATGACAGTTACTGTTCCAGCGATAACAGCAGATGCAGAGTACACAATTACATCAGTAACAACGACACGTCTGCGGTATTTGTTTTGTTTTACAGTGTATTCGTCGATGCTATTTTTCAGTTGGGTATGCCACGAACACACTTGTTCGTATCTGAAATGTTGAACGTCGATTGGGGAGTTCATTATATTTTAAGTAGGTGGTAGTTTAGCGACTAATTCAAGACACCAATAGTACAACAAGCCTAAGTCTTTTTCATTGGGTTCAATCACAGACGTTTCCTCGTCGTTTTGATCCAGTACTATTCACATAGATCCAGAAGATCCAGTTAGTGGATAACGCCGTGAAATTGTGGTAGATACCGTAAATGTTGTAAAACCGAGTACTGAAAATCTGTATATGCCGGTAAACTCAGCGCGATGTTTGATGGATTTATCGAGTGGTGTACATAATGCTGATCCAGACGCTACTGCACGAACTACACCATCAGTAATCTTTTTTATTTCAGAGAGTTTAATGTCGATGACTGCTGGATTTCCAAAAAAATCATTAATGATTCTATTTGCGCTTCTACAAAAATTTACAAACGCGTTTACGTGAGTAGTATAATCAGATCTGAGAGATATCAGTCCATCATTGATTGCAATTAACGAGTTCATCATTGGGACGTTGCTATTGTCGACGCATTTCTTCGTTGCAGCGTCACCGTTTGATTATGGTTCTCCAAGACCAGTAATTTTATTATTAGCCATGTTGAGAGAATCAGTCATTGTATCACCGGCGGATAGTAAACGATCATCGATCTCAGTTCTGATCGTGTTGTTGTTGCTGTCTACGTATCTTTTCGTTGCCACGTCATCGTCTGATTTTGGTTCTCTCACATTCATAATTGTATTTCTGCTCAAGTTAAGATAGCAATACATAATATCTCCAATTCCTCTGATACGTCCAACAATTTCTCCCATGAGTGTTAAGATTGATTCCTCAGAATTTTTACTTTTGCCGTTTTTAGCAAACACCACTAAGTTTTCTTCGGTCGCCCACGGAACCCGCAGAATAATATCTGTCAGTGGGATGTTACTCCTCTTTAACCGTCCTTGCTGATCCAGAAAAACAACGACTTCATTTTGGTCCATATTTGCAAGACTCAAACGATCAGAGAGTTCATTCCTGACCTCGTTAAGGTCATATTTAGATAAGTCGCCTTGAGGTTTACCTCGAGCAGATCCTCCGTAAATATCTACCATTGTATATTCACTAAGACCTGTTTAAAACGACGGCGGACGGCTATACCGTCTGGTGGTATACTCGTGCACGACTTTATGAGCCGGCGTCGTTGACGATAACACAGCGTCGAGTACAGCGAGTACTTCACGTCCACATATTGGCTGATCGGTTATTGAATATCAGACGGGAGTTTGAAGGCCGCCGACATATTTTAAAAATTATTTTGGTGGCGCCAACCCATACGAATCAAAATAAACAACTCCACGTGGATCAATCGCGTATGCAACCCAATAAGCACCTAGACCAGAACTTCCACCGATATTAATGATACCAGTTTCCTGGATATTTGGGTTTTTTTTGGTAATTGCTCACGCATAAAAACAACTCTGAAGTTTTTGATGTTTAATTTTTAGCAGCATCAAGTAAATCAAAATTGGACATGGGAAGCATCAACGAAGTGTCCCGGGAAGTCTTAGACCCGATCCGAGAGCTGATTGACCGTACCACAAGTGGGGAGTTACTGGCAGTCTTAGACCTTTCCCTTTTTTGGAAGTCTTGATTCCGTAGCCTGTTGCTTTCTTTAATGCCACCCCAGCAGCAGTTCCAACGGCACCAAGTGCAGCTGCTTTTGGAACAGTTGGGGCTGCAGCGGCTATCAACACTGGTATAGCTGCAAGAAGTGGAAATATACCACCCATCTTGGCGATATCTTTAATGGCACCCGCAGAAAGAGTAAATCTAACTCCGGTCTTTGATCGTTTGGCTTCATTGAAGTGCCTGAGTTGACGTTCTGTCAGTGATAGTTTATTTGGACTACCTGCGATCTGTTCTGATTTCAGTAATATTTTTATTCCACAGTTCCTTCTTGATACTGATTGTAGCTTTTTAATCTGACCAGGAGTCACACTAACACTAACATGATGATATGACATTATAATATCATAATTGCATGTTTTCCACTGGGACATCAATGCCTCTCATTCGACCACCAACACCTTCAAGCAACATTGTTTCATCTGAGTGTATAACAGCGACCACTCTATAACCACCAGGAATAGCTGGTGGACCAGGTATGGCAGCAGGTACTCGTGCTACATGAGCTCGGAAATGTATGTCAACGACTGATTGTCTGAGCAAATCCAAGTGTTCCAGTGAGAAATAATAGATCGGATCTAATGTTGTCAAATCACGATGAGATAATCTGCAAACCAGTACACGTGCGTCATGAGAATAATATTGATAATCGCGCACAGATTCATCCTTGAGAACTGGCACATCCATGTCAAATGCTGGATCAGATACACGTTTGAACATTTTATTATACCTGTTATCGTCTAACACGGAGACCACTTCCCGCTATTAGAATAGCAGTTATATTTTTTCTTTTTCTGACATGAGTACACCAGCCAACTCTGCTAGCTTTTGATTTGCAACTTGATTTATTATTTTACTAACATTTGCAGGCATCACTTCAGTGCTAGGTAATTTTACTGGCTGAGGTTTTCGTCGTATTAATCGTGCTAGTCTGTTCTTGATTGCTGAGAATGCTTTACTAGCAGCATCACCAACAGCACCAATACCTTTATCACTAACAACGTCAATAGTTTTCATTGATAATTGTTTTGAAATCGGAATTGCTTTTGGGCTTTCCTTCTAAATAGACCCTGAACAACATCACCGAGTCCATCCCCGTAAATCGCTTTATATGTTGGTAATCGCGAAATTATCACCCTGACCATGATCGGTCCACGTTGAGCATTATGTTTGATCATCATATTTTCTTGTCACTGATCTAATTGCATACCCTCAATCACTGCGGTAATCATCAACGATTTCATCAATGAGGGACCGATAAACATTAATGTTTCATAATACCGCCTGTGAATAATCTCTGACACATAGCAGCTGCTTAATTAATGATTTCTGGGTAACTATTCCGCCAATTAGAATTTCTAGTCTGTCCACGTCGGCAAGAACGTTATTGGGACATGGGGCAGTGAGGCCACTTCCTCGAGTGACCCAATCACTAGCATTGGACAGACCACTTTTCGTTGCTTCTTCTTCCTCAATACGAGGTGGTATTATAATGATCGTTTGGGCGATAATGTATCTCCAAGTAATGGGGATTTACTTGCTTCACTGACTTGTTTTTCGAAATTCTCAAAGTCAGACTTACATTTCTTGCTGATATTGCTTATAGCACGCAACGTTCGAAATACGAATGGAAGCCATCTTGATTCAAATGTCAGAGGTTTCTGGATCTAATAAAGTATTACGAATGGAATATCCTGCTGCACCAACAGCTACGGGGTTCTCTCGAAGTCTCCTGAGACCTTCGTTGGTAAATTTGGTTGATGTTTTTTATTAGGTTCTGGTTCTGGTTCTGGTATACGATCCATTGTATCGGCTACTTCAGAACGAAGCCGGTCAATACCTTTAAGTATTTCGTGTGTCTGTGGTTGATAAGTAGCACTAGCTATTTCATCTGGAAGATCTCTTAGACTCCTTTTTGTTTGTTTAGTTCTTTCTGCTATTTTTCCAGTAGCTTTAGTGGTTTGCTCCAACGTGCGAAGAAGACCCACAGTAGCTTTCGTAACTTTTTTGATAGCCTTCGTAACCGGTTTAAGTAATTGTTCTGCACCTTCTGTAAATTCCACCCAACACTCCTGACGCTCTTGTAATTTTTGTTTGACAGAATCACGGACTGGAAAATATTGTTTAATTGCCTCCAGTCGCTGTCGAGCTAGTTTAGTTGTGCGAAATTTCATGGTTAACGCTTTATTGATATAATAATGATTTAATTAAACCACTTGACCCGTTACTTTTTTTTACACCCTTGGCTTTGTCAGGTCACACACACGGGACAACCCAGGTAAATATATTTGACACACAAAAAAATAACCCGATTAGAAGTCTCAGTGAAGCTTGTATTTTTTCACCCGTCGTAGGAAGGTTTTATCGCGCAAATAAATCTGGTCTATTTACCCTCCCTTGGTTAGCGTTCTTGACGCTTGTATTTTTTTACCATCCGTAAGAAGCTTTATTTCGGTCTGGTATCCTGGTCTGTTCACCCTCTCTGCTGCTGGGCTAAATGGTCAGGGTGGGTAGAGACGAGGACGCGTGGAAAGGAAGCGAAGTGGGCCATTGGGGAAAGAAATACCTACTACAACGTTAGTCCCCATTAATTCACTATATTTTAACTTGGTTGTTTTATTTATGCTAATATAATATTGGGATTGGGAACTGATTTTGACGAATGAAACGTATAAAATATTTGTTATAACTTATTTTCCTTTCATCTCTATGTTGTATCCCATTCTCCTCTTAAAATTCACTTCTAATAATAACATAAAATCTTGCAAATACATTTTATGTCCTTTTCGTGAGATGTTTATTCTCGTTTAAAGTGCTTAAATTAGAAGCTTTTAAAAGCTGACTTTATGCTTTAAGTAAATATGTAAATGCTGTCATATTCATAGGTGTGAGGAATATAACAAATATAATATTTGGCTATGGATATGCATAACCGAACATATACAATGCAAGAAACTGCACTTTGGTGTTCTTTAAAATCTACAAATCCTTTGACCACACTGACATTTGCGTGTCTTATTAGATTAATATTTCATCGTACCATGTCCACGACTAGCATAAACTTCAAACGTTTTAAAATACATTTAGATACTTACATCTTCATGGTATCTAAGCCAGAAGGTGTATCTGGTACTAATGGTGTCAGCTGATCTAATCTCCAGTGTGAATTTGAAAGGTGGTACTTTCAACACTTCATCATCATCCTGCCAGTAACGTTCTTCCGCCTGACAAAAGTTACATCATAGACAAATTATTAATAATGGTTTATGTAGCAAAATCTGTATGTAAATATCTGTATATAAATTGCTTTGCATGAGCAACGGTTAAAGCGCTAAACTGTATCTCAAGGTCTCTGCATCTCACAAGAGCGTTTCAGAAACAGCAGGAGTCTGGAAGACCAAGACTGATCACAAAATATTAATAATTTGCAAATATTGCTCAATGCGCGTGAGAAATACACACTCTAAGATTAAATAAATCTTGTGTGTTTCTATATGACTGATGTATTTCTTGCTTATTAGTGTTTTTTGTGCACTCTTCATTTAGGGAACCAGAACCGTAATCATATATAGCTTGAAGTTCATGCCAGAGGATAAGATCGGACCTATTGCCTCTCAATATCAATTTGATGTGTTCCTGCACAAAATCTGATTCCGCAATCGTAGACTTTATAACTCGCTTTAGCCTTGTTCTTGGTGTTTTGCAAGATTTAAATTAAAATATGACATGGTATGCTATTGGAACAGCGTCATTGTTCGCCATAAGCCTTTCCATTCCACTTATGTCATATTTCGACTTATACATGCATGAATCTTAACAATGCCGTAAATATGGGCGAATCTCAAGCCATGTTTAAAAATTTGGGCTAGTTTTAGAAATAGGCTTTAGTATATTAAATAACTGTTGCTGATAAGGAAGTTTGCGAATTGTCTTCGCGAGGCACATATGCATGATAAGGTCAATCAAGAACGATAGTACAAGTACATTTATGTTGTGATTTACTCTTGCGTCCTTAACCCACAAAAATGGACATAAACAATTTAGATTTCATCTAGGAAGCAAATAATTTATTTAAATCGAACGAACAAACAATTATTTCCATAACTCTGATTTACAAACTCCGTACAATAAAGTCAAATAGAAACTGATTTGCCTCAACTTTCATGTTAATAAATTTGAATCTATTCCCCATGTCAATTTAAATTTTCATTAATGTTCTTCTTAAAATATCACTTTATCCAGCCATTATTACATTTTCAAGGGGAAATTGATGCCAGTATTTTCAGCGATGAAACATATATGCATGCTATCATACCTTCATTTGAGTTAAGTTGTTCAGCATAATAATTGAGTTGACTTCAGATTGGTACACCATTCTCCAAAAGTAAACTTTGGTTTCTTCAAGAGGTGTTTGTGTCATGATAAAAATGTTGTCCTCCTTGCATGCCTATACATTAAATGAAAGAATACTTTTAAAACTGTAGCGACATTGGAACTTTCAACGATTGCAAAAACACAAGAAATAAAGTCATAGTGTTTCACTTTCCAGTGTCTGTTATTCTATTGACAGTGATGGAACCATAGAATAATAGATCTAGAGAAGCATTTTGTAATTCATTTTGATGAATTTATATTCAATTTAGATGATTTATCTTTGAATAATAATAATAATAATAATAATAATAATAATAATAGCAATAGCAGCAAGATCTCATGTGTTCATGGACTTCCACTGCTGCCCGTAGAAAAAGATGAACGACATGACAGACTAAAACGTTTGTGTTATAGGATATACAAGGTCCTGAAATAACAGCAATAATACTGGGAAATAATAATAATACAAGTAATAATAACAATAATAACAATAATAATAAAAATACAATAATAATATCAATAATAATAATAATAATAATAATAATAATAATAATAATAATAATAATAATACTTTTATAATTATCAATATTATTTTGAAGTAGACGAAGAATGATAAGAAGATAAACGGTGAAACGTATGAAAGAAAAAGATGCCACGAATACAAATAGAAAACGTGACTTTAATATAAAATGTATAATGGGGACAGTCGGTTTTATGTCATGCAATTTTGATTAATGTGTTTTTTTTAAATTAAAATTTAATAGGCATGTGTTCTCTTATCATATCAGTCTATTTGGATCAATATCTTTACGAGTTCTGAAGCAAAACAATATCGAAAGAGTCGTATGGTATACAAATATTATCATAGATACATCTGTTATTTCGTTCTGATTGCTCCTGTTTTTATTAATGTAACCCTCACTGTACTTTATTATTCATTAAATTATAAAGTATCAATCAGATTTTGTATTCATTCTTTACGATTTATATTTCCATATATGTGTGCGTTTTTTAAATTAATTTTTTATAATGTTACTAAATATATCTGAGGATACACTATTTGTACAAAACATTCTTACCGGTAAAAATACAGCATTGATGTACGAGTCACTCTCTTTCACGTAGACGCTTAGCACCGGACAATGATTCTTGTCTGGAACACGCAACCAGATTTAAGAGGACGAATTACTATGAATTTCTAATTACTTGTAAACAAGGATATATATATATATATATATATATATATATATATATATATATATATATATATATATATATATATATATATATATATATATATATATTGTTTCCATGTCTAAAATGGATACACAACGTTTAGTTGACATCATCATGGTAAATCGTTCAATGACGTACAGTCCCTTTAATTTATCTTTGTGACTTATTGATAAACATATAAACATCACATAATTCATAGTTGTGTAAATCCATAAGTGGTTGATTAACCATTGTTCATTTTGTGTTTAATTTCTAAACATTGATCATCCATGATGATATATCCATAAGTCAGTCATATATGTTTATAATTTCCATTCATTAATTCTTATTCACTACTTTTTAAGTTGAATGTTATGGGTCCCTCCATTTAGGAACGGTACCATTTTCAATATATCAGTTGTTTAACTCACTGCGCACCAGTTTCTTAAATCCATTGTTGGATTTTATGCGCAAGAGTTTGGTGACAGATTTAATCATTTTTCAATCACACTTTAAATAAACATCTCATTCACGAAATTGCTCATAGTGTCTTCGTTATCATCTAATACCGACTCGGGGTTTTCTGTTACTATGTCCAGAGATTCTAATCATACCTGGTAAAATGTTTGATATCTGTTCTTCTTCTGATTGGCCGTGCTTCTTGTGTCTGCATATACGTCATCTTTTGCTTCAGCCACATACATGGGTAGTTTCTGAATACAAAATAGATCAGCTTTGATTCAGATAGAAACAACCGTTCAGCCAAAGCATAGTCCCTTAGAGGAAAGTAGAAAACAAAAAGTTGGAAACTCCGTAGAGAAAATTAGATTCGTCTGCATGTGAGAGTTGGAATGTAACGTGTTACGAAAACATGTCAAGTAGAAGAAACATAACAAGCTTAGAGCTATTAATTCTTGAATTCCTACGAGAAAACAGGAAGGTTGATATTAAAAACAAATGCTCATTCACCTCAAATTCAATATCTAGCCTCCGTTTTCCAGTGTTGATGTCAGGCTTTAGTAATATCCTATATGCCTCATGGAATTCATTAGATGACAGTGCAGACGTGGTACATGTCAAGGCCTCAACAACAGCCTCATGCAGAAGGCTGGAAAAACGATGATGAGTACTTTTCCTTTCATTGTTGAATCTTCATGCATTAATAGTCTTTGTTAATATAAAAATTTAATTCTTCACCATACTACTAGTATTCTGAAATTTATGCGTGAAATGATGTAGTTAACAACTGTAAACTTTCCAATTATATATATATATATATATATATAT
>JAECUM010038814.1:0-26115 GCA_016617855.1 Megalonaias nervosa | reverse complement strand
ATAATTGGTTTCGATAAGATAACAACGAGGTGTTGACGGGTTGCCTGTAGGTATCATTTGGTTGCCCGCCTGAAGGTTGATTGAATGTAATTACATGTAGTAGACCTACTTTTTATTCCTGCTCCCTCCTAGCTGCGTTTAGTGATACCCTGCAACTCTTACCGCTCACTTTCTCCTGAATCGCCTGAATATTGTTGTTTCTAGATGCAATATTTCTAACACTGAAGTAAAAAAATGCTTAGTTTATTTTCACTGGGAAACAGCTATGTCTTTCTAAGATGTTACGAACGCCATCGAATAGCATCACTAGTCCACGAACGCAGATAGTGACATTGAAATGTGAAATATAGCGGATAAAACTAGAGATGATTATTGAAATTTTTGATACGCATTTGTGAATGTGTTCATTGGTCTCGTTTGATCTAGCTGCACTTCGTAATTGCTGCTTTTAGGCATGTTCGACCTCTGGTTACTGAAATCCACTGACATTACCACTGACTTAACTACTGACGTAACCACTGAAATAACCACTGACGTAACCACTGACATAACCACTGACGTAACCACTGATGTAACCACTGATGTAACCACTGACGAAACTTATGGAAATAAACGAACCAGCTTGTGCATCCTCTGGACAGCATCTGTTTTGTTGTTTTGTTTTTAGACTTCTTGTTTCCTTACTTCGCATTCAGGCCAGGCTTACGTCCCCTCGCCCGCCCTCTTCATATTAGGAACAGTGGAAAGATTTAATTATTTTCTTTTTGTTTCTCACTTCATTTGCAATAATGTAATTTTCAAGAAACCAATTCTAGTGTGTTTATTCTTTTAGCTTACCTCCCTTGCTATGCATTCCAGAAAAGATGCAGCAACAGTAACATTAGTAGAGGCAGTAATTGTGTTCATAGCAGCAGTTGTAGTAGTAGTAGTAGTAGTAGTAGTAGTAATGTGGTAGGTTGAGGGTGATTGATGATGGTGGTAGTCTTATTTTTATTTACCTTTGTTCCATATTTTTCCTAAGTGAAATTTCGGTATTTACCAGATATTAGTGTGTGAAGCAGTTACACCATTACTAAGAATCCAATTAAAGAAAGGATTACCTGAAAAGAGAGCTGGAATGTTATAAATTTGTTCCTATCTGCTACATAAAAATGGGGATTGGCATATCGAAAAGACCGATCTGATAGAGAGGGTATCAGTTGGGGGCATAGTGTAAAAACAGAGCGGAGTCTTCGAGCGGAGCCTGGTGTCAGGAGTCTAGATACTATGGTACCTAGGGTCTCACCCAGGGGCTGTAGGGTGTAGTATGGAGTCAAGGGTGGAAAACTGAGATTGGGATCTAGGATCTGGCGACAAAACGTTTGGTCTAGGATCTGGGGTTTCGGTTCTACTATCTCGGATCTGGAGTCTGGATCTATAGTCGGACTTGGAAATTTTTAATGCATGCTGCATTATTCAGGTGCTGTTGTGACTTGCATGTCAGTTGCCGTTGTATATTTTTAAACAATCACTGCTGGCATATCTTGATTAATACCACTGTATTATTATCTTGTATTTTATGCAGTGGTGCGCATGCGTACTTCCAATCCGTTGTGACTTTGTCTCCAGAAAACAGATAAACTCATTCCCTAAAATGATACAAAGTTCAGCAGATGTGTCACTGCAAACATCGCTTAATTATAAAAAATCTGACTAATAGAAAGCTTCAGAGCAAGGTTCAGTATCTCGTATTGGCATGTATCATTGTTTTAAAGCACGAGCTTTACCCACGAAATTTTTTAATGATAATATGAGAAAATAAGCAATATTGGAAAGTTTAAGAGAAAACGTTTAATTCCGTTTTTTTCACCTTCTTTAATTTTAAAAATTTTAATATTGAGGCACGGACAATAAGTGTTACTTACGAATAATTCTTTTTCAATTTTCTCACTATTTGTCTGACTATATTTTTAGTTTAAGTTTCCATAAACCCATGCATTACAAGAGGTAATGTTTAGACTGTTTCTGATTTGATGCTCGATGAAGATGCGCTGCCTTTTTTAAGACATGGCTTTTCACCTAAATTCGTATATTGGAAACATTTTTGTTAAACTGATTTCATTACGTTTGAAAATAAAGTTATAAAAAGAACGATAAATTTGAATTGCAACAGAACGTTTTTCTGTATTTCTTTTTTTTTTTTCTTTTCTTGAGAACAGGTAGTATGAGCCGTCTTTGTTGAAAATAGTGAGACTTAATTTTGTTCATTTGAAAACTGAGAAACACCTTTATGTTAAATGAATGGTTCTAGTTATAAAATATTTTTATTAAATTTACTTCCAACTTTAAGTTCATTCTTAAGATTTTAATATTTTAATTTTACAATGATTTCAGTCTGTAAGAATGAGCAATTAAGAAACGGATGAACTACTAAACTGTTTTTCTTTAATGGAATATATGTATTCGGTTTAAATACAATAACTGCTCTTGAAGAAATCGAATGTACTGTTACACTAGGACTTTTAGTAAAATTGATCCGCTACTTATTTTCAAAATCCTAGGACAATAGCAACTGCGACTTGAATTCAGTGATTTGACATATTTGTAATTTGACATGAAATATTCATGAAACCGTGATTGGTAACAAATGCTGCTTGAGACAAAGAAAGTCTGATTTGATCGAGACAAAACATTTAAATTTTTACTCATTATCAAAACGTACAAATCTGAAGCGCGTTGTGCATGAAAAACTGATTGAGACGCAGCGCTTAATAATTCCATACATGGAACTGGCTCAGATATGTGCAAAATGAAAACTGAGAGGAATGAAAAGACCAAATATAAAAGCAATGACTCTTTGAAATACGTGCAAGCACACAGACACACAAACCATACTTTTGGAGCTCAAAACTCTTGAGTCCCTGTATATATGTGTACATATACTTAGCCAATGACACAAATATTTTAGATCAGCTGGATAAAAACTCAGCCTTACTCAGTTACATATTGATAATAAAGAATACATAATCACTGTAAGCGATCATACTTATATATAGACAAATGGGTATAACGAGAAGAATGCAGTGTAAAACGAATCATATATAAGTAAGGTATAGGGTGAAGTGAACATAATTTTTATCATATTACCTTTTCCTAACCATGTTTCTCCATTTCAAATCATTGCTAAGTTTGTGGAAAATTCATTGTACGTTGACAATCACACCTGTGCCTATAGAGGTCCAAAACCTATAAGCTGCAAACATCACTGTTGTGGTTCTAATTTTGTTTGTTTGTTTGTTTGTTTGTTTGTTTGTTTGTTTATTGTTTTTGTTATTTCCGATTTTTCCATAGGATCAACAAATGGAAACACTAAATTAAATTCCGTTTCAGCGTCTGCTGAGAAGACTGTTGAAAAGAGTTTTAGACTCAATACTCAAGAAGTAAAAGAAGAAAGAGTATGTGATGTGTAGTAAATAGCGAAGGTCATTATGAAGTGGGAAGAAAAATGTTTCTCGTTGTCTTTCGGTTTTGTTGTCGTTTTATTAACGATTCTGCAGTATATCTCTACTGCCAAAGCTGGAAAAAAATTCCATTAACAGCAACCGCCAACATTAATTTTGTACAAGTAGGTCAATGTCTATTTACTATTATTTAAAAATAAGATACTATATGTAGAAATGCAAAGATATATCGTCCTCAAAATATATGATTATGGCAACGACCACATAATTATTCTTGTCTGATAATACGGCGTTATTATTTTACATCACATGTGATTTTCAAATTATTGTATCTTAGGAACGTCGTAACAGATAGTAGATATACTGTTATTTTGACTCTGTTTCCTCGTCAAGTAAATCACTATTTAACGTTTCAATATTTGTTCATTTTGTTAGTTTTTACGTCTGCACCCATAGTGGTATCTCTTTGTGTACATAGTATATACTAGTCATAACTTTGGGAATCGGGCCAAAGCCACATTAGAAATACATCATTCTTTCAATATTACGCAAACAGACGTAATCAGAAGATTAATTATAACTATTGCATAGAAAATAATTTTAGCATATATCCTACTGTGTGTAATGTCACACGATAGTAAATTATAGCACACGTCTTCCGTTCTAGAAAAATAAGGAAGAAAAGAAAGAAGAATACGGTTACATCTTTTTAACATTATTTTCAGATGGACCATTATTTTAAGGAATCACAGGAAAGTGGGAACTGAGTTATGAGTCTGGAAAGGAACTCTCAGTTATATATGTGAGACATAATAACTCAAGGGCACGTCGTTATTCTATGAAAGGAAGAAATGCACATTCACATTTAATCTTTTATTAATATACTAATGTACTTGATGAAGACACACAGTTACTATCATGACTATTTAACTGCAGCTAAATATACTCCGGCACAACATCAATGAATATTGGTCAAATCAAGGGAAAGTACTGAATTCTTCATACTAAATAAATACTGTCATGTCATGACAATTGCAGATTGGAAGACATTGGTTATATGTATCCAGCTGCTTGTGTCTGAGTAAAGATTACTTTGCCAATTTCTTTATTGTAGGATATATATATATATATATATATATATATATATATATATATATATATATATATATATATATATATATATATATATATATATCTTGTGTGTGTGTGTAGTATGATAAAAGCAGATTTAGATTTTATCCTCATATCACGTGTATATGCCCACACGTGGATGTTGCCCTGCAGTTCCCCCTGCAAGAGGTAAGTCGTGCGGAGTACAAGGCTGTGGCCTAGACAGATCAGTAATCAACAAAACCTGTTATCATCCGAGGGTGCGGCTCGAATATATAAATGATGCTCGTGTTGGCACATTATTTGCATCAGCTAGTTATGTCTCTGTGTTATTTTCTTAGCACAGCATCTAGTTCTTGTACAAGGATCTTGTGCAAGTAATGGAGTCTGACAGCAGTGATGAGGTTGCGGAATTTGCGGACGGTATGTTGGATCAGCGACAAGTGATCATAACATCCATGATAATTTTGTTCCACTTGCCCACAACTATCTGTATCAGAATGGCATCACCAGACTGTCGTGTACGCCTAAATAGAATCTTGTTAAGGGCCAAATAGAAATCAATAGTTGGGACCACCCTGATGCAGCAATACAGGCCAGCTTGGCTTTATAGCATTAACACTTGAAAATGACTGGTCACAGACTGCACAGCCATGTATGAAAACACTCAGGGATTCTTTCTACAAAGAGGAAGTGGGGTTCACCGACAAATCCACCCCTGTTGCATTTCTCGTTGATTAGGTTAAACCATCATTGACTCAACCAAGAAGAGAAAAATATCGAATGTTATTCACCAAAGACGCACTTATCCGTGTAACGACCATTTCATGCAACATTTAATGTCGTAATCAGTATTGTTCTTTATGAACGTAATGTCAGGCTCCCAGAAGGCACAATCACCGAAAATTTAAATATTTCTGATGCAGAGATATTTATAATTGTATGACAGTTGTGCAAGCAAGAAAGAGTAATTGTCTAGAAATGAGTTGTGTGTTGCACCTGATCATGACCAGCCTGTCGAGCAATTATACCAGGTGATCACCTTATTAATAGAATATTATGATAGACTCTCAATATGACCGAAATCACCAAGAAATTCAAATGCATGTGTGAGTTGTAGATACTTTTTTCGGATCACCGGGACAACCATTTTTCGTGTGGGTGTTGCGGGAATCACGAATGTGGCAATTATTATAGGCACACCAATCGCAATTGTTGTTGGAACACTATCAGTAGTAACAGGGGTTACTGGCAGCGCTAGTAAAGTAAGCTTTTCATGGCAGCATTCTAGGTACACGAATCGGAATTGTTGTTGGAGCTATATCAATAAAACCCGCTGTGACTGGAAACGCTAGTAAAATAATCTCGTCACAGCTGCATTCGTGAGTACGTTTCTTTTCAAACCTTTTCGCTGCGGCACAAAGCTGTCTCAACACAATTAATAAAGTCTACTCAGTGGCTATTGAGGATAAAACAGTTAGACTGGCTGAGTTCGATTCCATGTTGGCGGAAATAGAAAACCACTGGCGACTCCGAGCACAAATACGGATCAGAGCATTAACGACTCTGCTTTGCAGTCAAATCGAGTGTATGTTTGCAGGTTTAAGTAGTTGCATGATAATAAAGGATGGGTAGGGAAAAGTTTTATTTAAATTGTGTTGATGTTATTGGTGCCCGCGTAACGCTATCAGTGAGGCTTATGAATTGAGGAAAAATTTAGTCATGAGTTCTCCTCAGTAGCATGCATTGCAATTGATATATCAATCACCCAACTGATTGTAATCTACGTAAAGTTGTACGCAATCAATTTAAAGACAGAAATGCCAACAAGTCTCCCAAAATCTACAATTTCTGTATCTGATTCTTTTTCAGTCCTTCGTGACAATGCTTTATACTGTACCTTTACAAATAGTTTTTTTCTGAATGTATTCCGCTTCAAACTTTAGATTATCATCTGGCTGTGTTTTTTTAATCATGAACAAGGCATTAGTTTTTGAAGGATATTTTTGTAGTTGTATATGCTGGTTATTTGTTACTATTACTGGACTGGAATTTAACCTTTTCCACCACAAACTGAACTCGACATTGTTTCTTTCTTCCTCTTATTCTAAGGAAATAGGTCAGGTTTTAAGAAAACAGGATATTGTCGACCAATATACTCTTGTCTGTGAAATGGAAAAGTTTCTTTGCACCCTCCTAATAGCCATCATTGTTAAAATGTTTGTATCAAAATACCTGCTTGATCTTGACCTTGACAAAATCTGATATTATTCCATTTTAGACAAGCGTCCATACACACTCCCTCCTCCCCGTCATTTTTTATGTGTAGTCGTCAAATGAATTCTGAATACAATAATTAAAAAGTGCAATCTTGCACGATTATAGATGAGTTCATTTGCTTATTTGTAGCTATCTGCCTGAAAGTAACAACGTCCATGAATTGGCAAGAAAGGTCCATGACAGTCCTGTTATACGAATATGAAATTTGCATAACAGTCCTGTTATACTAGTATTAAAAGGGCAGTTTCATAGAGATGTTTTTAAAAATACAGCACTATTTTATTTCTATGATAATCAGATGTTACCTAATTGTTCTGAACAGAACATTTGAGTTGGCATCAGAAGCCTTTAGTGTGTGTTGGCCATACTTCTACGTAACAAACTTTCTCTTATTATATATGTTCTTGAGTTGATCTATGCTAGTTATTTGGTGGCCACTATTGGTAATTAACGGATACATACATACATACATACATACATACATACATACATACATACATACATACATACATACAGACATACATACATACATACATACATACATACAGATGGATGTTCATTCGGTTGTATTGACCAGTCTGCGTAGTTAACCAGCCATTGACCTAAATATGAGCACATTTGATCGGAGATGATAGATGGATAGACAGACAGACAGACAGACAGAGGCAAACAGATAGATAGATAGATAGATAGATAGATAGATAGATAGATCCCATTCAATAAGATAAATCGCCCTTCTTGCTTATTATCCTACATCCAGAGAGACCATGATCAGGAATTGATAGGAACACAGTTATAAAAACACTAACCAACACCAAGCTAAAATTGCACAAATTTGGGAGTCTTTAAAAATGTATGTCCGTTTACACTAGCTTTTTTATGCAAGCGGCAAGAAAAGGAGTCGAGTCGGATGTTTCGACCTGTCAGTCAGGTAGTCAAACATTGGTTGATCTAAATACGAGGAATATCTAAAATGTATCAATATTATTACGCTGTGCAGCACGGTTTTCATTAGTGAACAGTACATCAGGTTCAATTGCACCTATACACACCTTTCCAGTCTGACTATCCAGTTAATGATATTAATGTCCATTTTGTATTCATTTCTTGGTATGTTGTTCATACACTTGAAATCTGTTTTTTCAACCTCATACGGTTTTCAAATTGTCTGCACCTCAGCGAATCATCTTTGATAATGGGATTGAGCATCGTATGGAGCTAAATCAGGGCTGTATTGAGGATGTAGCAAAGCTAAATAAGGGCTGTATGGAGGATGTGGCAAAGCTAAATCAGGGCTGTATGGAGGACGTGGCAAAGCTAAATTAGGGTTGTATGGAGGACGTGGCAAAGCTATATTTGGGTTGTATGGAGGACATGGCAAAGCTATATTTGGGTTGTATGGAGAATGTGGCACAGCTATATTTGGGTTGTATGGAGGACCTGGCAAAGCTATATTTGGGTTGTATGGAGGACGTGGCAAAGCTATATTTGGGTTGTATGGAGGACATGGCAAAGCTATATTTGGGTTGTATGGAGAATGTGGCAAAGCTAAATCAGGGCTGTATGGAGGGTGTGGCAAAGTAGAAATAGTGTCCTCCTTCAGGAAGCCAAGACAAAAGATTTATATGCCGATGCATTTTCATGGAATAAATGGATACCTAGGGTACCCGTACGCGGACGGTTGGTATGGTATGGTAGTGTTCCAAAACTTTTGCTAACACTTGGAGGTGTAAAAATGTCCAGTGACACTAACAGAGTCTGGTACAGTTATCCGACGACTGGGTCTTTGGCATCGCAAAATGACGCATATGAAACTCTCTTGACAGTTCGATTAAGGTTAGCGATTTGTGGTATTTCCTTGTTTTGTCTCATCCAAACTTTATTAATTTATCTTGCATCACTAAATCCATTTTTCATCACCCGTGACAGTCTCATTCAGACATCTCTGGTCACTCTTTCCGTATCTGATGAATCGCTGTTTATCGATTTCAACTCGATTCTGTCAGCCATCAAGAAATGCGGGACCCATCTTACACAAACTGCTCTTGTCTTCATTTCATTTTCGATATATTAAACAGCTGATGAATTAATGCCCGTGATAAAAGAAACATCTTTCACTGTGTATCGAGCTTTTCCATTAATTGAACCCTTCACAGCAGCCACTTTCTGCTAAAAAATCCGGTCATCTTCCATGGATACCCGACCATCTTTAAAACGATGAAACCACTTCAAAATTATAAGCAATGACAGAGAATTACATGCGTAAGGATTTTATCCTCGTTCATCCATTGTTAAACATTTGTGGTTGTAAGGATATTTCTTTTCATGGCACGGAAGTTATTTAATGTTCTGTGTGTTTAGGTCCTGGGAATTCAGTCAATTAATGTATTTGCTTGCTGCCTGGATGGAACTACTAAATGTTATTTTTGACAATCCAGTAAAGACGTTCTGTGCTGGACAATTCAACAAATAAGCATTATTTTGGGCAATCCAGTAAAGACGTTCTGTGTTGGGCGATTGTTAAGATGATATTGTGGCAGGGTTATGATTGTCAACATTTTCATTAACACCAAACTAAACTTGGGAAACTTTGGAGCTACTGTGGTTTAGCGATAAAGATCTTGCTAATCCCGTCCCCAGTTTAAGAAAAAAACCCACAAATGCCTCATGTTCTGTCAGGCATGGGTGTTTGTAGTGATACGATTCTATGGTCAAAAATTAAGTAACAGAAAAAAGCAAAACCAACACGTTTTGTAAAGCGTATCTAATAATTTAATTATCAAAGTTATGAAAATGTAAGAGGAACTTAAAGTTTTATTAACTGAATCCACAATAATCCTCTTAAACGTTCTAATGAAGTCCTCAAGAATCGAATTTTCCAAATGAATGTCAGTTCCTCGAATGTCCTGATGTATCACAATGGCATTGTCCACAACTCCTTTGAATAAATCACAATAGTTCCAGAATAATATTTTAGTCCAATGAGCACTTTGTAGTTCCAATGAATATTATGAACAATTGTTTCTTCTCAACTAATAGCTAAACACAACACTGAATACGTCTGAAGACTGATGTTAGAACAAGAACATAAGAAATAAGACTGACCAAAATTGTCCGGCTCCACGAACTTATATACAAGCATAGGTGGAAACGCATTTTAATACTACTCCTACATGACAATTCACAAATATCCTACACCGTAAAAGAAACCACCTGACCTAACCCACCCAATGGGAAATTACTTAATTCTTCTATGAATCCCACGACCGACCTGCCCAATATGAAACGACCCCAAACCTTTCAACATGTTTACTGCTAATATTATTATTAATAATTCGATCATAGCTATCTATAGATCCTACGAGATCTTGTCAGTCTTAATATACTAAAATAGAATCCATGCACGTACACAAACTTTAGCTATAGACAAGCACTACCACTTACAGTTATGAATAACATTTTCAAAAATATGGACAAAATCATGTACCAGGAATTACAATAAATATAGATATGCAAAACATTTGAATCATAGAAGTCACATTAAAGAAATTTTACAGCTATGCTGTCGTTATATGTTCTTAAAAGAACCCGAATACGACACTCCAATAAAGAAGTGCCATGTTGTACCATATCGGGCAATCGAATAAAGAAAAACTATGTCTGGCAAGCCAGTAAAGAAAGACTACATTGGGAAATCCAGTAAAGAAATGCTATATTGGGCAATCCAATAAAGAAATACTATATTGTGCAAATCAATAAAGAAATACTATATTGGGCAATCCAGTAAAAAAATGCTATATTGGGCAATCCAGTAAAGAAATACTATATTAGGCAATCCAGTAAAGAAATATGTCCTGCAACCCAGTAAAGAAATACGATATTGGGCAATCCAGTAAAGAAATACTATATTGGGCAATCCAATAAAGAAATACTATATTGGGCAATCCAATAAAGAAATAATATATTGGGCAATCCAGTAAAGAAATATATCCTGCAACCCAGTAAAGAAATACGATATTGGGCAATCCAACAAAGAAATGGTGTGTGTGTGTGTGTGTGTGTGTGTGCGTGCGTGCGTGCGTGTGTGTGTGTGTGTGTGTGTGTGTGTGTGTGTGATTTGGATTTTTATCGTAGCTTTAACAATTTTTCAGTCATGCCGCAGACATGTATCATGATGTCCGACCCAGGCACATGATCCTGACACTAGGCCGACCAGTCCTCACGCTAATCTTTTAATGCTGAGCGCCTAGCGAGGCGTCTGTTAGTACCATTTTTATAGGTCTTTGGTATGACTCGGCAGGCGCTCGAACCCGCGACCTCCCGCATCCGAGCGGTCCAAAGAAATAGTATGTCGGGCAATGGAATAAAGAAATACTTTATTGGGCAATCCAGAGGGCATCATATATAGTTTTTCCGTTGATTTACAGATGTGAGATCATGCAAACACAAAGTTCGTCGTTTCTATTCCAGAAACAACGGTTTCAACAATCGATTCACGTTGGAGAGATTGCAAGCATTCGGAATAAACGTACCTCTTAGTAGTTTATTCCTTAATTGTTCCACTATTAAATCGATCTATTTACCGAGTTATAATTACAAACAGAAGACTATACGTATCACTGTATAGCCTTTTGACACCTTAATAGGCATACAATAAAGAAGTGCTACATACTGCGTATCCAAGATTGACTTAAAATTTCCATGAAGAGTTACAACGTGCCTAGGAGAGAGAGAGAGAGAGAGAGAGAGAGAGAGAGAGAGAGAGAGAGAGAGAACGTTCGCAATTATCTTGTGCACGTGTAAGACATTAAGTAGGCAAAGCCTTGTTTTGTCAGTGTAATATTTTCAATCATAAAGTAAGTGGGAGAAATGATGCTCTTACAACAGTGGCATACAGAGCGCGACACATTATAAACATCCAATAACTGATGGAACCGTATATACTCTCTTATAAGATCCTGATCTGCCGTAGTATAATGCGCCTGCACATGAGGATCCATGTTGTTTGTTCTACTGATTGCTCCTAACAAGCTACACCGACCCAGATCTGCCTGCGCATAAGAGACCGGAGATCGCAGTCTGCTCAGTTTGCAGTTGGACTCGTCTGGTAAGTGAGTATATACTGTAAGATCATATCGAAGCAATTTATATTATATATGGACCATGACTGCGATTCATATGAGAAGGCAATGGCGAACTGATTGAGAAAATTACTAATGGCCAATACCAAGAAAGGTTAAAATTTACTGAATGATGTCAATTGGCCATAACAGGTATATAATAAACGTTATAACATACATAGAATTGGATGGAGGCCCACAAAAATAGAAATCCGGTTAAATCCTTATGCATCATTAGAAACCTACTTCTATCGAACCCACTACCCTTATATTACGAGTCTGACGCTCTACCAACTGAACAACCGCATGCAATACCTCCTTTCATCAGGCAAAATAATTTAATTATAATATGCATTTGACAACGGCATGGTTTGATTTGTTTTGCTTTCTTAGGGGTGGAGGTATTAATTGCAGATACCACTATTCATTATTAAATACAGTTTTCAGAGAAATTAGCATAATTCAATAACATCTATGATTATTTCAAATCCAATATAAATTTACAACATATTAGTAGCTACATTGCTGAAAGTCATTAAATCGCAAAAAGATATATGATTTGTATATGAAATTAGCCAGATTTGTGCTGAGATGACCACACTGACAATTTTGTAATTCAGTGTAATATCTTTCTAACACTTGGTATTGCTTCAACTTTTCCGTAAATGCTCTTTTTCATATTTGTAGACTCCCCATAAAAGGTATATTAGTTATTCGGTCGACATCCTAAATGTTTGGGACCGATTTGTAGACGCTCCAAAAAATTTAAATCAGTAAATCTGTCGAGATCCTGGCTTTTTGGAACAGATTCATAGACGCCCTACAAGATCTATATCAGTTAATCTGTCAACATCCTAAATATCGTAGAGAGATTCGACATCCTAAATATTTATGACAGATTTGTAGCCGCCCAACATACGGTATATCAGTTAATCTGCTGACATCCTAAATGTTTGGGACAGATTTGCAAACGCCCCACAAAAGGTATATCAGATAACACCCTGTAACAATTTTTTTTTTGTTCCTGGGTAGTAAGTGTTATTTCCTAATTGCTTATGCCTCAAAAGTATAGAAAATGGCTATTATTCCCCACAAACTTTGCTTTTGTGACCAGGACAGTGATATTTTGAAATTTACCTATTTTCCAGAACATTCCAGATAGATTCAGTGCTGAGTAAACTTGGAATAACTTTTAGAACTTTCTAGAACATTCCAGTAATATAAATAGTAGTATAAATACAGGGGTCTTAAGCCCATCAGTTCAGTTTAGCTCCAGCTGCCTAAGTGGATACATATCTGCATTTTTCTGAGATGGCATCAAGAGGCTGCAAGCATCCGGCAGACGCATTTTGCTATGTCTGCGGCCAATTTATGAAGACAAGAGCGAAAAAGTACTCCATGGAAGCATCTGCTAAGATGTGTGAGGCCTACAAGGCATATTTCGACATGCCTGTCGGAGATCAAGACAAACCCTGGGCACCTCATTTCACCTGCGAGCACTGCAAAAAACTCTGGGAGGTAAGCTGGACAATTGTTGCTCGGAATTTTATGTTATAAAATTTGTTACAATTTTTTAAATTGTAAAGGTTTTTAATTTTAAAATGCTTTACAATATTCGGTGTTAATGAAAAAGTATATCATATATGACAGATGTTACGAGAATCTCTTACACATTAGGCATGGGTGAGATAAATGTAATTTTGTAGGATGGTACAGAGGGGAAAAGAGAGCCATGAAATTCGCTATCCCAGGAATTTGGCGGGAACCCACTGACCACTCAAGCAACTGCTACTTCTGCATGGTGGACCCTTCCAAACGTCGGACTGGCCAGAATGCACCTGCTATCACGTATCCGGACCTTCCTTCATCCATCGCCCCGGTGCCACACTACCCTGAGCTCCCCGTACCCACTCCTCCAGAGAAAGAACAGCCGTCTTTACAAGGGAGCAGCAAGTCAGAGAGCGAGGAAGACGTTGTAGATCCAGATGACAATTTCAGAGATGGAGCTGAGGAAAGAAACCCATACTACCCCAACCAAAAAGACCTTAACGACTTGATCAGAGATCTTGGTCTCACCAAAGTCCAGTGCCTAGATTTTGACGTCTAGGCTCAAGCAGTGGAACTTGTTGGATGAAAGTGTGCAAGTCGCAGATCAGAGGAAGCGTCACCAAGCTTTTCCCAGCTTCTTCACCCGTCAAGATGGGCTCTGCTTCTGCCATAATGTGACCAGTCTGTTCGAAGCAATCGGAATCGCCTGTAACCAGAATGAGTGGCGCATCTTCACTGACAGCTCATCCAGGAGCCTCAAAGCCGTGCTGCTCCATAATGGGAACAAGTACCCGTCTCTTCCCCTGGCTCACTCGGTGCACCTCAAAGAGGATTACAACAGCATCAAGACCTTGCTGGACGCCTTGAAGTATAAGTACGGCTGGGAGGTCATCGGAGACTTCAGAATGGTGGCATTCCTGATGGGTCTCCAAGGCGGTTTTATCACATTTCCCTGCTATCTTTTCCTTTGGGACAGCAGGGACACATAGGCGCACTACCACAGGCCGGACTGGCCACAGCGGACTGAGTTATCTGTGGCGAGGAACAAAGTCAAGTGGGAGCCACTGGTGGACCCCCTGAAGGTGCTGATGACACCATTGCACATCAAACTGAGCTTAACGAAACAATTTGTCAGAACTCTAGATAAGGAGTCGGCAGCCTTCAAGTACCTTCAAGACTTCTTCCCTCAGCTGTCTGAGGCAATGGTCAAAGCCGGTGTTTTCGTCGGACCACAGACAAAGAAGATCCTGGAGTGCTATGAATTCTCGAAGAAGCTCACTAGTAAAGAGAAAGCGGCTTCGAACAGTTTTTTCGCAGTGGTTCGGGGCTTCCTGGGCAATCACAAGGGCGAAAACTATGTGGAGCTGGTTGAGACTCTGGTGAAAAACTACGGCAGAATGGGCTGCAAGATGTCCCTCAAAGTCGATATCCTTGATGCTCATCTTGATAAATTCAAGGAGAACACGGGAGCCTACTCCAGGATATACTGGACTTTGAACGCCGCTACCAAGGACTGTATAACGAGAACATGATGGGAGACTACATTTGAGGGCTGATTCGTGAAAGTGATTTACAGTATAATCGTAAATGTCGAAAAACTACTCTTTTCTAAATCCTTTGTGGTCATTTTTGTATTACTTTAGTATAAATGCATGTTAATTTTGATTCATATGTTGTTTTTTCTGACTTTATGTGAACGAAAAGACAGATTCTCCCGTTTTCTCATTGGAAATAGGTAAATTTCAAAATATCACTGTCCTGGTCACAAAAGCAAAGTTTGTGGGGAATAATAGCCATTTTCTATACGTTTTAGGCATAAGCAATTGTTACGTATATGTAATTAAATTATTTGTGCGTTAGTTTTAAATTTCTTTTTTTTATATTTTTGTTTCAGTACATTTTATTGTAATGATAATATTTTTACTGGATTTGACATTTTTCCCAGTAAATTCAGTTCAGTTCTTTTAGCCTGATTAGAACGCAAAAGTATTGCTTCATTGTATTTTTAGCTGGCCTTGGTTCAAAGTTTGGTAAACACAGAATGAAAAATCATTGGTCGTAATCAATGTCATTTTTGGCCTAAGTGTTAGTCTGAATAAACAACGTTTCGGTTCATTTCCAGTGTGGGAATCCGATTCTTAGCTAAGACTATATTAGCCTACGTGCTAATTGACATATTGTTTTACTGCGCTGTTCGAAGTTAGTGACCACGTGACCCATCACGCGGGTCTGAAATTGCGTTCTTAGTTGGGTTAATACTGAGAGCTCAGAGTTTTTGAGTCAGTTGTAAATAATACCTTGAGGCTGAAATGTATTCCTGTTGTTGCCATTTGAATTGAGTTTTTTTTTAATTTAAAATAATTTATTCACCCTGGAAAATACTCTTCTTCATCGAAATTCTTGGATAAAGACATTTACTAAATTATTCGGAATTCTAAAGCCGGAATTATATTCTTGGTGACTCAACAAGGAACTGTTGACACATTAGCACAAACTGGTTATAGAGGACGTCATCACCTTCCATCTTGGAACTTCATCGAGATTCGAACTTGGATTCAATTAGAACTTTTTAGTGATAGGACTTACATTTTTAAATTAATTTTTGGATTATATTCACAAACCCTAAGTCCTTTTTCATATTTTACATTGTTTTCTAGGGAAATAAATTATGTTGTTAAATTTACAAAGCTTGTTGACTTCATTCTTTTCTTTTGTTACTTTTGTACGAGCCTACACGTAACACAATTACGAAATAACACTTAACTACCCAGGAATAAATACTGTGTTACATAGTGTAATCCGTCGATATCCTGTTTACATTGTTATTGGTTAATATTTTACAGGGCAATCACGAATGCAACCACAAACTGCTGATTTCCTGTTTTTAGTTGATGTCATTAATCTGAGAGATGTATTCAGTTATGAATACCAGGCTAATACCTATCCAGAAGAGTCTAATGCTTGTTTACCGATATTGATAGCTACCACCATTTTACTGATTGTACACACTGTGTTTTACACTGATTATTGAGTGTTTATCCTCGATCAGTCGTCATTTCATTTATTTCTACAACTCAGAGAAAAACAAAGCTAGCGCTAAAATATTCATGTGAAAGTATCTGTCCCTTTTAGTGACAGATCACAATGCTCCTCTTAGACTGACGGTGTCTGAGTGTTTATAGTTCTGGTCACAACGTCAGTGAATTATTTAATCTACACAATATTTACATTTGATTAGCATTGATGTAGAACTGTGTGCATTGTGCACTAGTGTGAAAGATTGACTACCTGTTCCATTCATACTTAAGTATATTTTAGCATGTCTAAAACAGTGTAAAAGTAAAAATATCCCAACTATAAATAAGAACATTTATGAAACTACAAATAAGAACATTTATGAAAAAAGAAGACTTGTGTAAGTGTGGTATGTGGCAATAACATAATTTGTTCTACGCAATGTATTGTTTGAAAACTGTAAGCGTTTACTGATAGATGTACATACGGGTTTTAACAGCGCATCACTAAATTCGTGACACTATAGTGGGAAGTGAGTTTAGGTATCTTAGAAAAGGCAAAACAAATTTAAAGACAAACAAATAAATTCTTTAAAATACAAAGTCATCAGTTTCTTAAAAAGTTATTGATTGATTTATTTTTATAAGCCGCACGCTTTCAAAATGTCCAAGACCTTCTCAATTAAAACATCATCACATATCCCATCACATATACACTCACACAGATCCCATCACACAGATCCACTCACACAGATCCTATTACATATCCCATCACACAGATTCCATCACAGATCTCATCACATATCCCATCACACATGTCCCTTCACACAGATCCCATTACACATCCCATCACACAGATCCCTTCACACAGATCCGATCACACAGATCCCATCACAGATCTCATCTTTTTGATCCCATCACAAATTCCATCACACATATCCATTCACACAGATCCCATCACATAGATCCCATCACATATCCAATCACATATCCCATCACAGATCTCATCACACAGATCCCATCACACAGATCCCATAACATATCCCATCACAGATCTCATCACACATATCCCTTCACACAGATTCCATCATACAGATCCCATCACATGTTCCATCACATATCCCATCACAGATCTCAAAACACATATCCCATCACAGATCCCATCACACAGATCCCATCATATATCCCATCACACAGATCCCATCGCCGATCCCATCACACAAATCCCAATACAAAGGTCCCATCACAAGGCAAACTCGCTGTCTACATTAGCCTCCCCTTAGGACATACCATTGGGCTTATTGACAATCATTGCGTCCGCATGGTTGGGGATGGTAGTGGAGTTAGCTAAAAAATAAAAACTATTAATTTTTTTGTAAAGGTGACAATGTCGGTCGTATTTCAAAGAAATCCTTTATGTTATGATGTGTTTATCTGTAAATCATAACTGATACACAGTTCACTTATTTGTGGAGTATGTTCATAGTATGTTTTACTACATTCAAATTTATCCACTTCCACAATGATATGGCTCAAAAGCACTGTAAATATTAATATTATTACGCTTCGAACGTATTGATGGCTATTCTGAACGTGTATACAAGTTACTTATTTTAAACTTGATACGGTATGATGTTTCGTCAAAAAGCCCATACAATTTAAAATCTCAGAGTTCACATAATTTGTTTGTTACATCTGCAATTAAATCAGTAACCAAGCTCAAAATGAAAAACACTGACTAATCAAAACTTCTATGTATCATAATAGATGGAACATCGTCTATAGTAAACAATTCAGTCCGTAAACAGGTGATGACCAATGATCACGTTACCAACAGTTCATAGAAAGGGCATTTAAAGCTGAGAAAAAGCTTGCTGACATCAAATTACTGGATATTGATCATCAATAACTGACAGGAGCTCCAGGTGGCCAAGTAGTCTAATGCCTTTAACGATAATCGACATTTCACCTCTGTCCGTGAGTCTCAAGTTCAGCCAGCGTGTGTATATGAGAAAGCTTGCCAGAAGCTTCCTGTGGGTCAGTGGTTATTTATAGGGTTTTCCCGGTTCTTCCTCCACCAAATATGCTGGCCTCCATGTACAGCCCTATCATGAGCTGACAAATTTCGTTAAACCCATAACAACCAAACAACCAACTTTTGTGATAGACTTATGCATATGTGCCATTTTAGTGCTAATTGTTCTTTTATCATGTACTTGCGTATACGTGTATTTGATCTGCTATTTTGTCTAAATCTCCTCTCCAAGTATCACAACATTGATTTAGTCAGTCAGCCGCACACTACAGTAGTACCTAAGAATATAATTATTTGGTTTTCTCTGATTTCTCCTGGAGATCTGCTGACCAGTGAAGAATGTAAGTTGTGATCAATAAAAAGCAGCGTAAAAGCCAGAATTCCAGAAAAAAAGTTTTTTCTTGTAATTAGGCCTCGTGGTTTTGTGTAGGATGACCAAAAGAATAGGCGTGACCTTGCCGATTCCGGAAAGGTCGCTGGTACTAAAAATTCCAGTAATTACATAAAAGTGCAACTATATATCTTGGTTTATTTTGATTTTTTTGGGGAGCTTTTTTTTTGGGGGGGGGGGGTCTTTAATATTGTGTCCTACTTAGTGCTCAGCAAACGTATGAAATTTGTTTGTAGTTGATAATATAGCTTAAGCATAGGATTTTACTAGAAAGGTAGAAATATGAAAGAAATATACAGGGGGCTTCTTTAGTGTAGTTATGCATTATGGCAACATATCTCCCTCACTTCTAGTTTAGTTTCAATTTTTGCCGCTGAATTACATATGTTAAGGAATAAATTGTCTACAACGTGTTACAGTTTAATTTATAACGTTTAATCATGCTGTGAAAAGGACCCAAGTTTCTATACACCAAGGAGTTGAATAACAGCAATAACAACTGTCATGCTGCTTTTTTGTAATGGGTGTTTTCAAATCAATTGCTGAGAAGTTGGTAATTTATATTTGTTTTGAGCGCGTGCATACAGGACTACACGATTGGTCTTTCTTCTATGTAATTCTTTTCAGCAATTTAATTGCTGTCTGTGAATACAAAGATCAAAAATGAAAACCGGAATCCCACGTGGCAGTATTATATTATTGTGGTACAATACCGAATATGAAGTCAACCAATTATGTTAACATTAGGCATTTGGTGAGTATGGTTTTATAGTATAGAGTGGAAAGGTCATAATACAGGGCTGCATGGGACATTTGGATGAATTATATTTTATACATTTATGAATCAGCCTTGATAATAATTTTTTCTTCCAATCGTGCATACAAAATAGAACGTTTTGAGTGAGAAAGTCAGTTCGTTCATACGAGTAGGCTCAATCTGGTTTCAAAATAGCATCGCGAAACGGTACCTGATGCTGCTTGAAATATATCAATTCAAACGGCTTCACCAACAGAATAAAAGAGTTCCCGTTACATTGGGTATATTAATTTCATCTTGTTATAATACCCGTTAACGCAGACAGTATGCATAAAGTTCGCCTTCAAATTATCACGACCTTCGTAGTGTTAAAACTACCGCCATGTTCAAATGCTTTACTTGCAAAGATGGGCAGGTTCCAAATTTCTGTCCAAAATATATTTCATTAGTATTAATTGATTTTCTTTATTTTCCTAATTTTGGGGTTTCCTTTTGTTTTCCTTAAAGGAACCTTTATTCATAATTACATTAAAATATGTTTGTAAATAACACCATAGACGACAGTAGAACGTGAGTATTCAAGTGATTTCATCTCAAAGTGGTTCTATATACTTCAGGTCAATATTTCCTGCTAGACAAACTTTATTTCACAAAAGCGTATAATTCTCGATTTAATGAGCAAATGTCTGCATTAACGCTGAACAAGAATAAAACATTATCTAATTATTGAAGACCAAATGAAAACAGCTCTTTTATTCACTGTTCATAACGTTTGCAGAAATACATTCTAAGCTGCAACAGCAGTTACCAATCTTTCTAATAAAAAATACCCCACAAAATAATTTTACACCACTTCTATATGAAAAATAGCCCACGAAATATTTTTAGACCACCCATCACTTGTAATCTCAATTACAACCAGACGCTGGGCAATCGCCTTGAAAATAATTCATGCGTTATGAAATTTGTAAACAATTTAGGCGTGATTAAATTTGTTTGTAAATTCTTAAGACGGAAATAAATGAAATCTCATTGAAGATGATGCTGTCTAATCAACTTATTGAATTTAGGCCATTGTTAGATCCCTGGTCTCTGAGGTTGCAAAAGCACACTTGACCAAATGGGACACCATTATTGGTCAAACTCAACGCATCAGGCTCTAGGAATCTCATAGCCTTTTCAAGGTGTGTTCGTTCTGGACAGGTCCACGACGTCTTCCAGCCATAATCAGAGCTTCGTTGAATTCAATCAAATATATCGTGCTTTAGGTTTGAAATATAAATATGCACTTTTTTGTCTGCAGCATCTTTTAAAATGATTTTGGCAAAGTTTTGGCCTATATTTATCTACTCTGTTAGATCTTATTTACCAGTCAGTCAGCTAAGAGGAAAGGATAAAAATAAAAATTATCAAAATCACGTAAAACATTTTCTTGTGTCCCTCAGATATTGATAATGTATATGCAGCCGCTGAGTTTCACACAAGCTGTTCCCAGAACAGTAATAAAATACGTATCATGACCTTTCTAGCAGTCATTCCTGACAGATGTTTTAGCGGTATTATCAAGGGTCATCAATCGCATATGTAGAATTCCCTTGAAAACGTTTAATTCGACACAAAAATTAATGGCAAGAAATCAATAGGATAATGACCCGCATTTTGTGTCTTTACTTTTATTGTAACGAAAATTGCAAAATTGCTCGATTTATTTACAAAGCATTACACAAGACTTCCATATAAAACATCATGATATTCAATTGACCAAAGCTATTGTTTTCCAGATAGAATGTTTCATTTGTACAACTTGTCAGACTAGGGTCTTCTGGACATTCTGTCTTAAACAATGTACTCTTGCAATAGCAGTGTCCGTTGACGTCAGTTGAGATGATCATCATAAACTAGATTGACAGTATTATTTCCTATTGCACACGCGATGATTATCCATGGTACTCTATCGGATGTATATAGTTACCGTTACATTTAGAAATATGACATCAGCCTTTGAATTTTTTAAAGACTTAGACGTTCTTAATAAATCTATTCATAATTGAAGGAAATTGTTCTACGTCAATATCGATAAATGTGATAGCAGTCAATATGCAGTCAGTAGGTTTTCTGTTTTATTTCCAACCTTTTTTCAATTTGAGACGGAGGACCAAGCATTTGTATCTTAATTACTGGACATTTTCTTAATTTGTAATCATATACATTGACCTTGGAACTCCAGACAGCCAATACCTATTGCTCACATGATATAAAGGACTCTAAAGACGATGATGGAGAGGATCATATGTGTGTGTGTGCGTGTCTTGCGAGATACCTGCCTTAGCTATGCGTTCATACGTTTATGAAAAATAAAAACAAAATTTTAATTTTTATGTGGAACAATGATTAGAGTCCTTACGACTTATGAAACATGTTAACATGAGAGGAGAAAATGGAGCAGTCTGGTAAGAAATTATACAAAGCACTGCTAGCATTCATGATATAAAATTTGTGCATTGATTGATTTCAATCATGAGATTCATAGCGCGATCTACACCAAAGTCCTTGTTTTGGATTGATTTTACAGTGTTATATGGAAATTTGGATTTAATGTGGGGTTAATATTTAAGAGTGTGCTTCTACTAAAAGCAATGTTCGTATTCGCGAGTGCATGACATAATTCACAGGAGCATGTCATCGTCTTCTCCCCTTACACCTCCTCCTCCTCCTCCTTCTCTTCTTCGTGCACTGGATTCACTTGTTGCATGCTGTCATACGCCTTCTTATGTCAAGATAGTCACATGTGTCAGTGCTTGGTACAGTCATACTTCACAAACTAGAATACAGACGTTGGTGCTGGAATTTGCAAGGTCAAGACTGGAACCCGATATTCTCCTAATTTCCAGCCATATTCTTGTGGTGAAGGAATCTCAAGGTTTGCCATGATGTCATTGTTCCAGATGACGGCCTGGTAGTGAGCTTGTAGAATTGTTTGATGTAGTGCAGATATCTCAGGTTGTATGTAATGTTGCAGTTTTGTGACTACACTAGTGGTTTATCGCATTGTTGGCAGATACTATGACTATGTACCCCTGCAGAGGACAAGATTCTAACTACATTTGCATCAAGCAAAGTTCACTCAACCAGACTGAGGAATTTAATCGCTGCTGCTAATTCATCAGCTGCACTTAGATGGCGATGGATTCAATGATTTACAACAAACACACGTGGCCTGCATTGCCAAGCATCGCTTGTAGCATTCAATGTCAAAATGCATACGCATATCCTGAGATGATGGATGTACGGAGCTTGACATCGATATTCCGGTGTCCACGTTTCTCGATGTCATCTTTCAGAGAACGATCAGCGTTTTCGGATTTTCGGTAGCTATCGAGTATAATGGATTCTTGCATGATGCTCCATTTTCACAGAAGACGCATAGACTCTTGTTGTAAGGGGCTGACCTAGAGCAAATGAAGGCGCCAAAATGGAATGAGTGACTGGAAGATGACTCTCGTTTGGTACTCTTGGAAGACACTCTCGCCTTTGACTCTACTGCATGTTTCTTCACGGACCGTTGTCTTGATAGCACTGTTTGTGCTAGGTGACATCATCAAGGCATCTGCTTATCTCAGGAAGACTTTATCGCCATAGGGAATACGTTATCTAAAGAAGTTCGGTACTTTCGCATATGCACCAGGTGTCTCCACGATCGCCTCACCTGTCTCTGTTTGGCAGATGATGCAGCGTGAGTAGCGAGAAGTTGAAGTCATAACGTGCCACTTTTCCAGCTGGCATTTACACTTTATCTGCTGTATCGATAATGTAAGAAGATAAATATCATTGTTGGAGAATGTTCGTACAAACAGAACGTTACTTTAGCAAGAGAAAAACTAAACACCACCCCAAGCATCTAGTCTATGGCGATCAAGCATCTATTCTATACTGCTCAGGTTAATTTCTGAACTGTTCGTGCTTTATGTTGGACGATGCACGTGCTCCCACCATCACAACGCTCACCTGCAACATTGAAGAAATACACTGAGGTTTGTTATTGAGGAGAGCTGACATTGAATGTAACCTGAAACATATATCATGCTAAATTTGAATAAAATAATAATGTACAAATCAAGTGTTTTTACACTGTCTAGTCACCATAACCAGAACAGATTCCCACACTGCCAGTATATATTTTTCAATTGTACTTTGAGGTTCTCTTAAGGACCGCTCTGCAGAAATTATGTACTTCTGAAAAGGAGTGCCATGTGTAAGGTGAGTTGTTTGCATTTGCAACATGCACAAAGGAAAGAATGTTGGCATACCTCTGTGGCTGAAGTTTCTTTGGATATTATACCTCTGGGAACTGTGCATGATCTAACCACACAGTTAACCAAAATGACTGTCCTCATGTGCTCAAAATATCTGCCTGAATTAATATAATGTAAACGATCGTTAGCAGTTATTGAAATAGGGACATAAAATTTTGCTATGTTCGGAAGGTCCAATGAATGAATTACAAAATATACAATACGTAAAAAAAAGAGTTATCGGCTATTTGTTTACAATTTACCTCAGAAGTCCAGAAGTGAAAATGGACAAGCGGAGCTAGCAGTTTTTTGATAGGTGAACGTCTGAAATAAGGCTAAATGCTATCTACTCTATAACCGAATTTACACCCATTAATCATACACCAAAACAAAGGGAATTAAACGTTCTTTTAACAATACCTAAGACAGGTAATTTTTTTAAATAACCAGTATAATCAGTGAAGAAAAACCGGGAAATTCGTTGTTTGTTTGGTTTTTTTTAAACTATAACCCTATGCTAAATACGAAAATGTAGAGCACCACCTTAGGCCATAGTCTAATGGCTTGCTTTGAATACAGATTTTCAAGGGTCTGTATTTCACGGTACCTTCCTAATTGGAAAGTAAGAGGCAGACTTTCCAAGTACGTCAAGTTTGAGTACATTGTATCAGTCTTGATTAGTGTCAGTTTGAGTCGTTTCTAGAGCTGTGACAAAGGTTGTTTACCGTGTCAATCTGTATAAAGTAAGTCGCCAATAACAAAATTGTTTCCTCTCTGTCGTTAACTGCGGCAAGTAATTTGACAATTTGTTCATTTTAAAGTTCCAATTTTATTATTGTACAACTTCGCAATTTGTATTACTTCTGATAACGCTGCTATGCGAGTTAATGCAGTTGTTATCCTGGTTCTGGTGATGGTTGTGAAATATATGTGTTACGTGTAGACTCGTACAAAAGTAACAAAGAAAAGAGTGAAGCCAACAAGCTTTGTAAAATTGAACAAAATAATTAATTTCCCTAGAAAACAAGGTAAAAATATGAAAAAGGACTTACGGTTTGTGACTCTAATCCAAAAATTAATCCTAGAATTTAAAAATATAAGTCCTATCGCTAAAAGGTTCTAATTGAATCAAAGTTCGAATCCCGATGAAGTTCCAAGATGGAAGGCGATGATGTCTTCTATATCCTGTCCTGTGTTGATGTGTCAACAGTTCCTTTTTGAATTTTATGAATCATGAATAATATTCCGGCTTTAGAATTCCGAATAATTTCCACTAAATGTCTTTGTCCAAGAATTTTTATGAGCACTGGTATTTTCCAGGGAATATAAATTATTAAATCCAAAAAATAGAAGAATTTTAAATCAAACTGGCATCAACAATAAAAACACCTTGAGCTCTGAAGGTGTAAATTACGACTGACTAAATCCACTACAAAACATCTGTTTTAACCCTTAACAAAAACGCAGTTTAGACCCCGTGATGGGTCACGTGATCACTTAATCCGAACAACGCAGTAAAATAATATGTCAGTTAGGACGTACGCTATTTACAGGTTTGATTGTACTGAACGAATCTTACTATAAGATTCAATAATAATAAAAAATTAAAAAAAGGTTGTTTACAACAGAGCTGACGCAAACCAAGAATGACCTTAATTACGACCAATGATTTTCACTCTGTTTTTACGAATTTTGAACCAAGGTCAGGAACTGGGTCAGCTAAAAATACAATGTAGCAACACTACTGCGTTTTAATCAGGTCAAAACAGAAAACTGAATTTTCCGAATAAACGTCAAATCCAATGAATAAAGTTATCATTACAATAACATCTAATGAAATAAAAATAAAATATAAAAGAAATTTAAAACTGACACAAAAGTAATTAAATTACATATGCGTAACACATGTGAAACCACTACTTTAGTGTGGTACCAATATTATGTTGAATTCGCGATTTCTACAAACAAGAAACTTAAGAACCCAGCAGAAATTGTTTTGTTTTGTTTTTCTTTTATTAGAACGTTACGGTCTCACCCCAATCCACTATGGACTATTGGACTATAATGTTATTTTTTAAAAGAATGAAAATTAATAGCAAAGAAAAATAAATGATTACTACATCATTCA